>PVKM010022685.1:0-21626 GCA_004027735.1 Carollia perspicillata
TTTTTTTTTTTTTTGCTATTTTCATTTGCTATCTTAACTCTGTGAACTTACTAACTGTGAGCCTAGAACAAGTTATTTAAGCTCTATGTGCCTCAATCTCCTCATCTGTAAAACAAGGATACTAATAGAACAAATCAGAGGATTGACTGATAATACGTGTAAAATACTCAAAACAATGTCTAGTATATTTGGCTGTTATTTAAGGCTTGGAAAATAAAGTTTGTGCTATTGACTTCTTTACTCTTAAAGTTCAAGAACTATTGTGTGTGTGTGTGTCTTTAAAAAATGCGGGTGTGGGGAAGAAATGGGTTTGAACATTAGACCTGCCATTTACCAGCTGTATGATCTTAAGAGAGTTACTAATCTCTGGAGGCCACAGTTTCCTCATCTATAAAATGGGCATAGCAGTATATTACTTTAAAGGGTTGCTGTGAGGTTGAAATGAGTTATTACACATAAGCATTTGGAACAGTGCCTGGCACATGGTAAGTGCTACCTGTCAGTTATATTTTTCTCTGCAGCAAATCAGTAATTTCCCTCCACATTACTACCATCTTTAATTTTGAATGTATTGATAATAAAATCAAGTCAAATAGAGGGTGTATAGAAATATTTTCATGGTAAAACACAAGTTATCATTTATGTTTAATTGCTTATAAGGAGATAGGCAAAAAACACAATGAATTGGCATCTAAGTTCTGAAGTTTGGAAGACAAACAATATTATCAATAACAGTCTTTAATGCTGCTTGAGTCATGTATCTTTTTTTGAATTTATTTTTCCCCTAGTTTTTTTAACCATTTGGTAAAACATCATCTCTATTCTTTTTTTTTTTTAAGATTTTATTTATTTTTAGAGCGGAAGGGAAGAAGTAAGAGAGGAAGAAAAACATCAGTGTGTGGTCAGCGCTCGTGCACCTCCGCTGGGGACCTGGCCCGAAACCCGGGCATGTACCCTGACTGGGAATTGAACCTACAACTCTTTGGTTCACAGGTTGGCACCTAATCCACTGAGCCACCGGGGCTCATCTCTATTCTTTTAAAAAATCACACAAAATTTTGTAAATGGTTAAAATTTAATGAGTTCCTTTTAGCAGTCCAAAATTAAGAAAAAGGAGGACGAGGAAGGAGAAGAAAGAGGAAGGGAGGAAAGAAGGAAGATAGGAAGAACAAAGCAAGGAAAGGAGGGAAAGAAAGGAAGGCTTATCAGAGCATAATTTTCAGGAAGAACCATTTCCCTAAATATTCTGTAATGTTGTCAGGGTTACGTGCCCTGCATTATGGCCACTGCATTCTGCCGAAGTCCTGTCTTCAATCTGAAGTAACACAACAGCAATAGGCATGTTTCATGGTAGAGCATGGGTTTGGATGAAGAAAAACCCGTTTAGTCCTGGGACTACCAATACTAGCTGGTGACCATGGGCAAAGTACTTTAACCTTGTGAATTTGTCTCTTATTCTATACTACAGAGATAATAATGTAATGACCTCAGAGGCATGCTACAAGGATATGAGTAAATGTAGGGAAGTATCTCGCACAGTTTCTGGCATATGGTTAATGGTCTACAAATTTAGTTCCCTTCTTCCTGATGACTTTCTGTTCCCTTTTCTATCTTGTTAAATAAGTAAGATCCCCTTATTTCTTGAAATTAGAAAACTAATTTGCATTGCTTCCATAAATACTGCCCCCCACCCTGGATCCAGAGGAGTCCCTTTTGTTTTCTCTGACAAGAGAATAATTAAAGAAAGAATCTAAATTCTGAAAATTCTGAGGCTGGTATTCTCAAACCACAGGATCCTTAACCAGTTGCCCCTTCCTGTCCCAGCAATGGTTCATGAAGGAGAAATGCAAAGGGTCCCCGTAAATCACTGAAGGTTTTTGTGCAATCTTCTCCACAAAGTTACTAGTTTTTTATGAACCAGGGTGCACGGTGTGAACCTCTAGGTTCCCTTTTCCTTGTCTGCCTTAAGACTCTACCAAAAAGGCTGAACATACTCCTCAGCCTTTTTTCCCAGTCTATACTATAGACTATGGTATGGCCATAAAGGTGATCCAGTTTAAAGGCAACGAGAGGACTTTGCCATGAATCGGTGGCCCTGCCTGTAAGCTCCCAGAACGCTCTGGGGATACCTCTGTCACCTATCCACTGAAGCACTAACATGGTTTGTCTTCCATCCCACTAGGCTACAAACCTGGCTAGGACAAGTTTGCCTCTTATTTAACTTTTTTATGTCCTTACTTCCAAGTACAATGCCATTTATCTAATCCTGGGTGTCTCTGATTGGAGACGCAGTGTATGTCATTTTGTCTCTGCTTCTTCGTCCTTTTCGTAGTTTCCTGTGTGTGTGTGTGTGTGTGTGTGTGTGTGTGTGTGTTAAACAAAGCACATTAATTGCTTTTAGAGTAAGAAAAAGAGGCATGGCCCTCTCTGGCTGGATGCTTCGGAGACTGGGCTGTCCTGCCCTAGTGCTGTCTGCTTTAGTGGTATTGAAATAGAAGGCAAGTTGGCCAAGAATTGCGATGTTTTGAGATGAGAGAAGTTCAGGAAATATGGAATGGATGGGCATGCCTCAGGCTGGCCTGGGGTGAAAGCAGCATCACGGTCCAGGTGTCAATATTAATTTCCCTAGGGAGGGATCTTAGGGTATGATGATGGGGGCTATAGGTTTTATCAATTGGAAAAGAAATACTTCAATAGTTTCACGTATTGGCTACCATGTTGAATGAAGACTAATTATAAGCTCCAGATTATGAGGGGTGAAACTTCAGTGCCAGGCATAATCCTTCCTTCGAAAGTGCTCTGAGATAATACATGTTCCTAGATTTCTTCAGGTTAGTTAGTTAAAATGGAAGTTTCACCAGTGGTGGGAGGGGCTGGAGTTCATAAACTCTGTGGTTCCTCCCAGACATGGAACACTGTTGTAGCTGACCTGCCAGCCCCGTGGGTCCCACCACCATTGCCTCTGCTACCCAACTGTTATCTCTGACCCGTTCGTGGAGTTCTAAGTGATGTTGCCTGTGTGTGGTCTGGCTTCCTCCCCATCAGTCTATAAAACAGGCAGGCCCGCATCAAGTGGAGGGCTAGAGGCAAGACTTTCAATTCCCGCCCACCTTGGGGGTGGAGCCTGCCTCACCTTGTTGGGTGAGTGACTTCAGGCACTTGGCCTACTCTGAGTCTCAGTTCTTTCAGCTCAAATGGGGAACATGATACCTACCTCACATGGTTCGTGAGATTAAAGAAGACAGTGTTAAAACCAGTGCGTGGAACAGAATAAATGCTCAATAAGTGGTAACTAATATTAAAAGCAAGGGCTCTGGAGCCAGCCTGTCTGGGTTCAATCCCTGCCCCTCCCTTACCAGCTTTGTGACCTCTGACCCATTTCTTAAACAGCATGTGCCTCATTTCCCCATTTATAAGATGAGTATAATAATAGCATTTACTTCATGAGCTTATTGTGAGAATTAAATAGGATTATATACACGAAGTGCTTAAAACAATGACACATTGTAAGTGTTCAATAAAGCTTAACTATTACTAAAAAGATAATAAATAGAAGTTTGGTTACTCACGTGCTTTGTGCTTGCATGATTGAGAAGTTATGTGACATGAATTATGTTGGTTGAATAAGCCCACATCACATTGGGAGAGATAAACAGGTGCACAAATAATATTAAGATATATTTCTGAGGGCTGAATTAGGAATATTCCTACATAATATGACAGCCCAGAAGAGAGGGCAATTCATTCTGCCTATTCGTATAGTGTTGGAACAAAAATACCATTTTGCCAGTGTGTGGTCCTGATACTCCTTTATGTGTCAATGAAACATCCGGGACAGTTACTGTGGAGGCCTAGAGGCAAAAGTTTTAAGTCAGAAAATCTGCAGGTGCAGCCTTAAGGGATGAGGAGCAGTGGCTCTGGAGAAAAGAGAGAGGTGGGCCACCAAGCACTGGGCAGAAGCACAGGACCTGCTCAGTGGAGGCAGAGTGAAGGGGGAGTAGGCGGCAGGCTAGTTGGCCCTGGGCACCTTCACCCTACGGAATTCGCACTAAAAATTGCACCATAAAGTATTGTTGTTACACGAATGGTTTTTCAATATAAAAATGTGAGAGCATAGAAGCAAATCCTTTTGTTAAGCATATTAAAAATATATAAAGCAATGTTCTCACGGTTTCCTTCCTGAGAGTTCACATTTTGTAAGAACAGAATTTCCAAAATGTTGTGAAGTAGCGAGAGGGTTAGGCATCTTAAAATCTGATCCCGTCTTCTCTCTTTCCTTCTGTAGGACATGCTCTGACCCTATCCAGCCTTTCTACATGCTTCTTGACGGTTTCTTTTTTTAAGTTTATTTTCTTGTTCCCTGTATGTCTACCTTATTCCCAAGTACCATGAAGGCAGAAATCTTACTGATCGGTTTTTTAAATTTTTGATATAATTTCAGACATACAGAAAAATTACAGGGAAAGTTCAGAGAATGCTTGTATATTCTTCTTTCACTTACCCAGTCGTTAATGTGTTACATTTGCCATATGCTTTATCGGTTTCTCTTTATGTATATACATTGTTATGGATTAAATTGTGTCTCCAATTCATATGTTGAAGCTATTCCCCAGTACCTTAGAATGTGTCTGTATTTGGAAATAGAGCCTATAAAGTTAAAATAAAGTCTTAAGAGTGGGTCTTCATCCAATCTGACTGGTGTCCTTATAAAAGAGAAGATTAAGACATACAGAGAAAGACAGCACAGGTGTGCTGTCACAGAGAAAAGGCCACCAAGAGGGCAGCCATCCAAAAGTCAAGGAGAGAGGCTTCCAGAGAAACCGAACCTGCCAATCCTTGATCTTGGGTTTCCCAGCTTCCAGAACTTGGAGAAAATAAATTTCTGTTGTGTAAGCCAGCCAACATGTGCTATTTTGTTATGGCAGCCTTAACAAAGTAGTAATTATATTATATTATATTATATTATATTATATTATATTATATTATATTATATCATATCATATCATACCATACCATATCATATTATACCATAATATTAATTATAATTTTGGAAACATTTGAGAGTAATTCATAGATGTGATGCCCCCCCATTGCTAAAAGCAAGTACATTTGCTTCTATAACCAAAAGTTGAATAGTTAAATCAGGAAATTAACACTGATATCTTTCTATTAGCTGATCTACAGACCTCATTAATATTCTGCTAATTGTTCTACAATGTCATTTATAGCAAAATAAAGAGAGGGGGAAAGAATGAAAGAAATAAAAAATTCTGGTTCAGAAATCATGCATTACATTTAGTTGTCACGTCTAGACTCCTTTAACCTAGAACAGCTCCTCATTCTTTGTCTTTCTAAAAGACATTTTGATATTTTCAAAAGGTACAGGCTACTTGTCTTGCAGAATGTCTCTCAGTTTGGGCTTATTTGATTTTTTCTTGTGATTGGATTAAGGTCTACTAGTATATTCCCAAATTTCAGAATTCAGGGCTTTTTCCTGGACTGTTTTAATGTTTCAGGTCTATCATCTCTCCTCTCAAGTTATAAATGAAAGATCAGTAACATTTTTCAGGCAACTCGGTGAATTAGGAAAATCACTTCATTTAAGACTTATGAAGTGATGGGTCCTCTTCAATGCATTTTATCTGGGGGCATACAACATGTCTGTCCCCATTACCGGTGGTGTTAACTTTGATCATTTGTTTAAAGTGAAAACTGTAGGTTTCTCTACTGCAAATTTACTCTTGCTATTAAAAAGGATTTTGTGGAAGAGATAGTTTGAGACTAGGCAAATAAGGCAGTCAGATAAAATACAGGAAGCCAAATTTAATTTAAATTTCAGATAACTAACAAATACTTTTTTTAGTATAAGTATGACCCTCCTCCCGAATTATTGATCTGAAATTCAAAGTTAATTGGGCATCTTGTACTTTTTGAGCAAATAAGTTATATTTTATTTTTATTTTTCAGTTACAGTTTACATTCAATATTAGTTTCAAGAGCATCTTGTATTTTTATTTGCAGAATCTGGGAACCCTTTATATGAATATCCTGTTCCAAATCCAACTTCACCCGTTTTCATATCCTTTGACGATTCTGAATCAACAGCTTGCTAAAATAGTTATTTTCTAACTCGATCATTCTACATTTATTAGTTGGCATTTTATCTCTCTTTCCATCCACTCTTTACAGCAGGGGTGTCAAACTCGTTTTCACCGAGGGCCACGTCAGCCTCGTGGTTGCCTTCAAAGGCCCAGATGTACAGGATTTGTACATTACTTTTTCGTACTTACATTACTTATTGGTACTTACATTTGGCCCTTTGAAGGCAACGGGAGGCTGATGTGGCCCGCGGTGAAAATGAGTTCATCACCCTTATTTTACCCTGACTAGCGCACAGTAAGTGCTAACAAACGCTTGCGTGGGCAGGGCTTTGACCGGGATTGCCTTCCTCAGCCAATCCACTTGGTCCCGCGGCATCCGAGCCTTCCAGGACTGCGCCAGGGCTCTTGCTCCAATCACAAGCAAGGCTTTGCGAGACAGGGACCAATGGGTGCCAGCGGGAGGCGGTACCTGACACGCGCCAGCAGTATAATCGCGCTGCCCGCGCCCGCGCTTCTCTTTGGGCAGAGTCACCAGTGGAGGCTATGGCTGTCTCGTCCATCGTGTGCACGTTTGCCACTCGGCTACTCCGGCCCGCACAGAACTGTCGCTTCCTCTTCCACCAGCGTCCCCTCCACTTCTCGGCAGTTCGGTGAGAGAGTCGGGAGCTCGGGCAGCGCCAAAAGTCGAGGGGAGCCGAGCGCGGGGGGACCACCTGGGCTCCAGAGGGACTCCAAGGGAGTTCCTGAGCATCTCCGGCCGGGGCTGTGGTGGCCACCAAGAGGGGTGTGGCGGGCCGATGTGGCAGCAGAACTCTACCTCAGCCAGCTACCTGGGTGCTAGGTCGGCGGGGTAGGCTGTTACCGGGTGTTCACCTTTCGGAGGATGCCGGTTCCCAGAGGTTCGGGGCATCGCCCTTTTAAGGCGCCAATCCACGGGCGGTACGGGCCCCCAGTGCGGAGTAAAGGTACTGGCGGGTTCTGGGAACATAAGGAACTTACCGGCCCAAACCTGCCGGCTGCCCTTGGCTGTGATGAGAGATCTGCCTTCGGGAAAGCAGCGAAGACGCTTTGGCGAGCGTGAGGAAGAATTCAGCATGAGCAGCCTTAAGCAACCGTCCTTTCTCGGCACCCTAGTGGCGCAGGGCGTTTGGTGCAGTCTGATGAAATCCTTCAGCCGCCTTGCTCCTGGGGTACCCGCACTTCCCCCCTCTTCCAGGAGGTGGGTGTGGCTCGTGCCGCCCCTTTCCCTCCCACGAGAATGAGTAAATGTGCTGTGGTCACCAGGGCTTTGACTGCCGTCCACCCAGAGCAGGTCAGTGCCAGGCAGAGTCAACTGAGGTGGTAAATACCAGGGAGGAGAAGAGAAGCTCTGTTTGCGTTTCCATAGGGAGGTAATAGGTTTTTCCAGATTTTTCTGGACATCTAACTCATTTTTTAAATCTAGGTTGAAGAGTCTTGGGGAGGGAGGATGCTGCGATTTCTCTCCCCAAATCTGTGCACTCTTCCCCTTCCTTCCATCTTTAGAGCCTTTGCATTGCCAGAGACCTAAGCCTGGTAACAGCAGCCCTTTCTTTCTTACAGGCACTGTGCGGTGCTAGGCTGGCAATTCAGAGGTGATAACAACTGGTCTTTCTATAGCGGAACTGGCCTGTCGAGGGGCAGAACTCATGTGTGCAGTTTCCTCTGGGTGTAAAATGTTATTAGAGACAGTGACATGGTGCTGTAGAACACTTGGGAGGAGACACTCAAAGCTTTTCTTGGTATGGCCCTGACCTCTCTCTCCAGCCCCATCTCTCATTACTAGTTCCACTTCCACCCTGAGTTATGGTCACATGGGTCTCTGGCTTTTATGACTGAAAAGAAATTTACTATAAAGGTCCTCTCACTTATTACCTGAAGAACTGGAACGGTTTGCTTGCTCTCCAATAACAAATGCTTTCCTTTCACTTGTTTTTCTGAATGACTTGCAAGTAGACTCACCCACCTCTGGAGACAATATTCTGCTTGCCATTTATGGTTCCATTGAATTGCTTTCATTACTGCTGGCTGGTAAAACTTTTTTTTTTAATGTATGAGTCTAAATGTATTCCTTTTTGGGGGGATTGGGAAGTTGGTGTGAGGATTTCAGGAGTATTAACCCCTGGTTAGAGAGAGACTACTACAGTCCGGGAGACAGTGAGATACAGGGAAGAATGGACTTCGGATGCAGAGGTTTGCATTTGTATTTTGTTTCCACAGGCCTCAGTTTCCCCTTCTGCATAACAAGGTTAGTATACTGGCCCCAAGGTAACTGAATAATATATGCAAAACTCTTAGCAAAATATCTAGTGTATAATAGATATTAGTTCCGTCCCACTTTGTGTATTTCTTCACTCATTTCTGGTTCCATTAATTAGTGGATACTAATTTCTAAATTAGTATTCATGAAACTTCTTTCTAAAATAACCTGATCATGAATTGTAAAATTTACCTAATGATAGTTTTTCATGGAAAATTACAGTACTGTAAGCTGTCGAATTAGGAGGAAAGTGAAGATGCTAGACTTGGATCTTAGTTTTGAATTTTATTTGAATAATCCTCATAACCTTTTTCTAGTTCATAATTTTAATGGGAATTTTTCGAAACACATCTGTGAAAGCACTTAATTGCGAAATAAGTAATATTAGCTAATGTAGTAAGTACATTTTGAATTTCCCGTGGAACCGAGCTCAGTCTCCATTTCTGTTTATTTGGGCATAGCAGTTACTGTGTGTGCCCTTTGGCAAAAAAGATGATGGGAAGTTAGGTAATGACTTCCTTGCAGGGCAACTTCCTTGCAGGGCGGTGTTTCACATTTTGGGGAGTGGTGGTATACAGAGGAGGGCTCAAACAGTTACATTATGAGAAATAGGTACACTACATTGTGGCTTTTTTTTGTTGTGGTACTTCTTGCTCTTTGCCAGTTTTTTGTTTTTTTTTTTTTTTTTTAAGCAAAATGACATAATCTCCAGAACCTGCCTTTAGGACTTGGAACTCTAGGTTCTCTCTCCTAGAACCCTGTGTACCTAACTTTAGTGTATCATTCTAAGCCCGAGTGTGCTGTTACCATTTACTCTAAGTTTATTGCTTTCAAAAGGAACTTTTTAATGATTTGGAAGCTAGTCCTTTTCACTGGATTTTTATGTATATATATCTATATATAACTATGTATGTATCCTTATGATTATATAAATAGATAAATATATTTATTGCACAATAACTATTCATATAAATCTATTATTATATGTTAAGGATACATATGTATGTATGCGTGAATATAAATCTAACCAATAGAAGAGAGTAAGAAATTGATTTTTATTGACTATATATGCCTGGAAGTTTATATATGTTATTTCATTCAGTCTAAATGAGTGTCCTAAGCCCTGTGTAAATAGTCTTTCACTCTGTATGTCCTAAGGTTATGAAAGCATTTCTGGGCTAGGGTGGGTATTCCTGGTACTAATACAGATCAGGCATGTTGCTGAGTATTTGTATCAGCAAAGCCCTTTCAGTGAAGTTCCCTTCAACTCTAGTTCTGAAATGGATTTGTGAATATTGACATGTTTTCAATTTCTTAACGTACCATGTACCATATGGTACCATGGTACCATATGTACCATGGGTATATATGAAATGCTATCATTATTTTGTGCTATGCTAGTACTATCACATGAAATCTGGGTAAAAGTATTTGGTTTGCTATAAAATTATACCTTCTTAATATCCCACAAGATGCAAGTGCAGATTAATTTAAGGTTTTACTTTCTTAAGATTATATTTATTTATTTTTAGAGAGGGGAAGGGAGGGAGCAAGAGAGAAAGAGAAACATCAATGTGTGGTTGCCTCTTATGCACCCCCCTACCAGGGACCTGGCCTGCAAAGTCCAGGCATGTGCCCTGACTGGGAATGGAACCAGTGACCCTTTGCTTCACAGGCCAGCACTCCATCCACTGAGCCACACCAGCCAGGGCTAATAATAAAGAGTTTAGATATAAAATTACTGCATTGTACCTAAGACATTGAAATTTAAAGTAGTAATACAAATAAAGTAAACTAATGCAAATAAAACGTAGGCATTGAAGGCTCAAAGACTGTTAAAATTTTTTAATTTTATTTTAATTAGCAGGCCTTCGGGATTAATCATATATGACCATATAAGACATCAAGACATTTATATATATATATATATATATATATATAAATTGCCTATCAATTTGTGAATGATCAGGAGGCAGGATGCCGTGGCATTAAGAATCTAGACTCTGGACTCAAAGCTGAATATGAGGTCCAACTTCGCCAAGTACTAGCTGCCAGTAACTTAAACTCTTGAGCTTCAGATTAATGCTAGTAACTGTTTCAATCAATTTTATCATATTTTTTATTTTTAAAGTATATTTTATTGATTATGCTATTACAGTTGTTCCAATTTTTTATCCCCTTTATCCCCATCTGCGCTACACTCCCCACCCTCCTGCATTTTCCCCATCTTAGTTCTTGTCCATGGGTCATACATACAAGTTCTTTGGCTTCTCCATTTCCTACACCATTCTTAACCTCCCCCTGTCTATTTTGAGCCTACCCATTATGCTTCTTAGTCCCTGTACCTTTTTCCCCATTCTATCCCCTCCCCCTCCCCACTGATAACCCTCCACGTGATCTCCATGTCTGTGATTCTGTTCCTATTCCAGTTGTTTGCTTAGTTTTTGTTTTTTAGGTTCAGCTGATAGTTGTGAGTTTGTTGTCATTTTATGTTCATATTTTTTTATCATCTTCCTTTACTTAGATAAGTCTCTTTAACATTTCATATAATAAGGGCTTGGTGATGATGAACTCCTTTAACTTGACTTTATCTGAGTGTGGAGGAGCTCTGCCTACAGGGCCCCCCACCACTACCATGGATGAGAATAAGTCTACCAAGACACCTTTCTTGGGGAAGAAAGGTGGCTGATCTCTCAGAGAAGGGCCAGGAGCCTGTTCCTCAATGGGCTTTTATTGGGTTCAGTTTGCACAGGAATACAGGTAAAGCTCATCAATCATTGTCAGGCAGTAAGGATCAAACAATAGAGAACATACAAAGAACTATGAGGGCTTATTCTGAGTCAGGGTCAGATAGCTAAAGGGCCATAAAACTTTGGAGAAACAAACTCATTCTGTGCTCAGACCCTTAACGTTTAAATTGAGGGTATTAGCAAAGCAGGTTTTACGGGATTTTATGCATTTTTTTTCTTGGGCCTGATCGCCCCAGGGAACCTACCCTTTCCACCACAGGGCCACACCCACTTCCAACATTGTTTCAGGCTTAAGTCAGGGAGGGGAAGTAAGGTAGCCAAGAAATTAGGAGACTTCTCACAGGCAGAATGAGGACTTGGGCTTTGTCAAAGCTGAAAGGAGAGGGTCCATCAACCTCTTTTTTTCTATAGCCCCCCAAGTCCTTCCCTGAGGGCCCCTTCAAAACCATGTCTGTCTTAGGTTGTCCCCCCTTGAGGAATCTTACCTGTCACTGGCTAACTGATCATCTGCTTGGGATCAAGCAGGGTGAAATAAAAGGGGCCAGAGGTGGTGCCCCTGCTGGGGAGATAAACTTTGTCTCCTTAGTGGCTTAGGGTCCCAAGGTGTCTCACTCAGCCTTAACCATGGGGGCTTACAACTTCTAAAACCAGGAAGGGTGGTTCCAAACATTTGGGAAGTACTTCATTTGCCCTTCCATTCTAAATAATAGTTTTGCTGGATAGAGTAATCTTGGATGTAGGTCCTTGCCTTTCATGACTTGGAATACTTCATTGCAGCCCCTTCTTGCCTGTAAGGTTTCTTTTGAGAAATCAGCTGATAGTCTTATGGGAACTCCTTTGTAGGTAACTCTGTTTTTCTCTTGCTGCTTTTAAGATTCCCTCTTTATCTTTAATCTTCGGCATTTTAATTCTGATGTGCCTTGGTGTGTGTTTCCTTGGGTCCAACTTCTTTGGAACTCTCTGTGCTTCCTGGACTTGAATGTCTATTTCCTTCACCAAATTAGGGCAGTTTTCTCTCATTATTTTTTCAAGTAAGTTTTCCATTTCTTGCTCTTCTTCTTCTCCTTCTGGCACCCCTATGATTTGGATGTTGGAATGTTTAAAGTTGTCCCAGAGGTTCCTCAGCCTCTTCTCGTTTTTTGGAATTCTTATTTCTTCTTTCTGTTCCAGTTAGATGTTTATTTCTGCCTTTTGTTCTAAATCTTTTATTGAGTCCCTGTTTACTTCCCTTCACTGTTGGCTCCCTGTATATTTTACTTTATTTCACTTTGTGTATCCTTTATTTCTTCCTTCATTTTGCGACCGAACTCAGTCATTTCTGTGAGCATCCTGATTACCGGTGTTTTGAACTCTGTATCTGATAAGTTGTCTATCTCCTTGTCGCTTAGTTCTTTTTCTGGAGTGTTGATCTGTTCTTTCATTTGGACCATATTTCTTTGTCTTGGTGCACCTCAGTCAATGTTATTGTCCTAAACATATAGCTGGATACAGGTTTCCTACTTTGAACTTATTCTTCAGATTTCACTTGTTCCTCAGATTAGGCACCATGTATTTTAATCTAAACTTGTAAGTTTTGGGTATTTTTTCCCAATGCTATTGAGAAATAATTGACATACCCCAGTGTAGGAGTTTAAGGTATACAGCATGATGGTTTGATTTACCTATATTGTGCAGTGATTACTGCAGTAGGTTTTGTTAACATCCATCACGTCATACAGATACAATAAAAGAAAAACATTTTCTCACAGTGATGAGGACTCTTAAGATCTACTCTCTTAACAACTTTCCTGTGTGTGTTAATACTGCAGTGTTAACTATAATCATCGTGTTGTGCATTACATTCCTGGTACTTATTTATCTTATAACTGGAAATTTGTACCTTTTGACCACTTTCCTCCACTTCCCCCTCCTCCAAACCTTAGAAATTTTGGGTATTTAATAACACTTTTTTTTCTAGTCTGATCTTTACTGTTTACAAAAATTCAAGCTCGTATTTGGTTTTGTGACTCTGTTGCCTTCTGCAGCAATGAAGCTGTTGTCATTTCTGGAAGAAAACTCGCCCAGCAGATCAAACAGGAAGTGCGGCAGGAGGTGGAAGAGTGGGTGGCGTCAGGCAACAAACGGCCATACCTGAGCGTGGTTCTGGTGGGCGAGAATCCTGCAAGTCACTCCTATGTCCTCAACAAAACCAAGGCCGCTGCAGATGTGGGTATGTGTCACTCTCAGATCCCAACTGCTTTTAAACTGAGGGTTCTCTGAGGCAAACTCCGCTGTGATTTTTCTTTTTTTTCCGGCTAGAAACCCAAGCAGAGGAGGCTCATGTGATTGAACTACAGCCAAAACTTTGTTAGAAAGAGATCAGGGTGTATCTATTGGGGAGGCCATAAACTAGGACAGAAGGACTATAGTTTACCTTATCTTTGCTTGTTTCTTAGTTTTAACACTGGACAGGAGGCCTTGGACACAGTTTACGTCCGCTTTCCTTGAGCAATGATGAGAGCATTGAGGTGTTTGAACACTTATAGATTAAGGCAACGGAGTGTTAGGGGAAGATTGAGGAGACCTCAGTGATGTAGCCTACAACATAGTATAGAGTTGAAGAAAATGACTCTGACTTCTGAGAAATAGTTTTTGATTTCTTCACCAGTTGTTGAAGCCAATTAAATCCTGCAGTTTAGAAGTGGTGGGAATTTTGAATGCAGAAGGCATGGGTCTGGGTGATGGGAGATTTGTGTTCTAGGTCTCACTATACCACAGACTTTGTGTGTGGGTAGGCCAAGCATGGATGGGCTCATCCGTGGCTCAGTAGCCTGAGCAGGTGCCCTGCCCTTCTGAGAGCACTGGTGTGTCTGGGTAGTGTTATTGGACGGTGAGCACTTGGTGTACTTTCATCCATTTTTTGTTTTTAATTGATGTACTCTATTCTCTATTACTGAAGATTGGGACCACCTGTACTTTTCATTGAAGACCTTTAAAGCCTCTAGAAAATAGCAAGCCATGGCTTTCTAGGACATTGGGAGGTACCAGGCTGCAGTGGGAAAACAGGGACTTCAGAGCAGGAAGATTGGCTTTGTCACTAGCGGGCTCGTTTCAGTTCCACTGTGCCTGGGTCTCCTGTCGGTAAAGTGAGGTCAATGAGGATTACATAGAATAATATACAGAAAATGTCAAGCCAGCATTTTGTAGTGTGTATATTTGTGAGGTTACTGTTTTAGGTTCCTTTGGAGCTGATTCAAGCTTTTCAGCTACCAGGGTGAGTGTGATAATAAAAAACCTGAGTGGTGGGAGACCGGCAGGCAACATAGCATTGCTCTTCAAATGCCTCAATATTTTTTAACTTTGAAATTTTCTTACAGGAATCAACAGTGAGACGATTGTGAAACCAGCTTCAATTTCGGAGGAAGAACTGTTGAATTTAATCAACAAACTAAATAATGATGATAATGTAGATGGCCTCCTTGTTCAGCTGCCCCTTCCAGGTGAGTTGTAGACTCTACCATTTAAAATGATTTCTGAGTGGAGAGGCTTGGTTACTTGATATAGCAAGCTGCTTCTGTGAATTTGACTCAGAGGGGAGGTAAACTCAAGTGAATGTTTTATTAGATACGGGGCAGGCCTACTCAGTGAGGGGAAGCAGCGTTTGGTTTTTTTCAAGAAACAAAAGACTCAGAGAGAATCTTTGATCTTATCTTCATTCCAACTGCTTAAAAGAATTTAGATAGAGGACCTCCTCCAGGAAGGGAGATAGCATCACAGATAACTATAGTTCAATATGAATGAGGTGTGATAGACGGAAGGAATCTAGCAAGGCCTATTTGATCAAAGTCTTCTCTGTATCCTGTTGGTAAAGATGGCCCAGCAAACATTTATTTACCAAACATTTGTTTTTCCATTTATCTCTGTGTGCATTGCCTTCCCGCCCTTTGCAGCCCCCAGCCACAACCCCCCTTCTCCTTACTTAGCTCAAGAGGGTATATAAGCCTTAATTGCCCAATCCGTCCTGGGTTTCATGGAACCCCAATTCTTACAGAGGCCCCATATATACATATGTAATAGATTTGGACATTGTCTTTTGTTAATCTGTCTCATGTTAATTTGGTGATTAGTGCAGCCAGAAGACTCTAGAAAGGTCGGAGGAAAAATAATTTTGAGCTGGTAAATCAAGAAGAATACCAGTTACTCCTTGATTTGGCATTCAGATCTTGATACAAAAAACAGCACAGGGAAGAAGTTGTACAAGAGGATATTGGCTTTGATATTGGCATTTGGCTTTGCTTGATGTGTTCCCTCTGTGCAGATGGAAGAAATAAATCGCGGAGTCAATAGAAGCAAGTTGTGGAAGGGGAACAGATTTGTGCGTCAAAGCCGATAAGCTGGAGTCAGACAGTCTAACTGTGCAGCAGCGGCTGAAGGCCACTGCTCTGCTTGCTTTTTCAGACCACATAGACGAGAGAAGGGTCTGCAATGCTGTTTCTCCAGACAAGGATGTGGATGGCTTTCATGTAATTAACGTGGGGCGAATGTGTTTGGACCAATATTCCATGTTACCGGCTACCCCATGGGGTGTGTGGGAAATAATTAAGCGAACTGGTAGGTATATCCCACAGTTAGTTGTATGTCTGTGTTAAGACTATCAAAGCAGTACTTGTAAATGGTAAAAGAGTGAGGACTCCCGCCCACGATCTCGTCCTAGTCCCCAGAGCCTTTCTCTTTTAGCGGGTGCCTACGACTGTTTTTGCTTTAATCCAGAAGCCTCAGTGAAGGAAACTTAAACTTTAATAGTGGTGCTCGTGCACATTCATACAACAGTTTGTAGCTCACAAAAAGTTTTCTTTAAACTTCACTATGTGTAGAAGTGATGGCGCTAGTTGATTGATGAAGCAATAGACTTAGCCTTCCTTCATTATTACAATTAGATTCACATCCTAGGCCATCTGCCTTCTTTTCCTTTGGTGCCCTAAGACAGCCTGGCATAGCTCTTAATACACACACACACGTGTATATGTGTGTCTATATACACATATTTTATTTACTTATTGAATTTTTTAATAGGCATTCCAACCCTTGGGAAGAATGTGGTTGTAGCTGGGAGGTCAAAAAATGTGGGAATGCCCATTGCAATGTTACTGCACACAGACGGGGCGCACGAACGTCCTGGAGGTAAGCAAGCAAACTGCTTTCAGAGGAGCGTCTTTTCCCTCGTGTGAGAGCCTTCAGAGGCTGTCTTGTGGATGTTTGGAAGTGTTAACTTTGTTAAACTTCCAAGGAAACATTATATTTGTGTTGGCATTTGTTGTAATTTTGCTAACAGATATTTGGGGTGTAATCTTTGTAGGAGAAGCTGTACTCAGTGTCACCTGGGAATTTTATTTATACTCAATTTATTGTGGAACTAGTTCTGAAATGAATTTGAGTTTTGAGTATAAGCATGGTTGTAGGCAATTAGAAATTTTTAGTTATGGCTTTGATAGTTGGAGCTAAGAAACAATTCTTTTTTTTTTTTTAATTTTTATTTATTTTTAGAGAGGGGAAGGGAGGGAGAAAGAGAGGGAGAGAAACATCAGTGTGTGGTTGCCTCTCACATGGCCCCTACTGGGGACCTGGCCTGCAACCCAGGCATGTGCCCTAACTGGGAATCAAACCTGCGACCCTCTGGTTCCCAGTCCTGCGCTCAATTCACTGAGCTATACCAGCCAGGCTAAGAAACAATTCTTATTCAAAGTTCGTATTGTGTTCTATGTCACTTGATGGAAAAAATCTTAGATTATTGCCAAGGATTAAATTAATATGACTAATGTGTCATGTCAAATTTTATTAATTTGCTTGAGAAAAAGCCTCAAAGCAGAGTTATGTGATTATTATATTATGGTACTACATGATTTTATGAGAACTAATGTTGAAACAAAATACTTCCAGATATCTCAAAAGAACAGCCCTGGCTCAGTGGATTGAGTGTGGGCTGCAAACCAGAGGGTCCCTGGTTCGATTCCTGGTCAGGGCACATGCCTGGGTTGCAGCCCAGGTCCCCAGTTGGGGACATGTGAGAGGCAACCACACATTGATGTTTCTTTCCCTTTCTTTCTCTCTCTTTCCCTCTCTCTAAAAATAAATACATAAATAAAATCTTTAATAACAAAACAAAAACAAACCTGGAGTAATTCTAGTGGTATTTTATTTAGAAAGTTAAAATCCTTGAAAAAACAGGATGAAGAATTAATCTAGTTATGTATGATTCCAAAGAGTAGAGCTAGGACTAACAGGTTAAAGTTACAAGAAGTCGAGTATTAATTTTTAAGAAAGTGATAATTGGCTGTCCAGAAAATATGGCACATGAATTAAGTCAATGATTTTTTTCAGAGATGTTGAATTTGTACAGTGACTTGCTTAGCTGATACCTAGTCCCATCCCAGCTTTGATTCAGAAATCAAGACGTTTAATTTTTAACTCACAGGTGATGCCACTGTTACAATATCTCATCGACACACTCCCAAGGAGCAGCTGAAGAAACATACAGTTCTCGCAGATATTGTCATCTCTGCTGCAGGTGAGGACACCCGGAGGGGACAGGACGGGCACCAGAGGACAGACCTCTCCTCTTAGAGTCTGCCTGCCTCGCTGCCATCCCATCCCTCATTGGCCAGGACAGCGATTTTCTAGCGAGGGGCTGCAGGAAGTGTTAAAATATGCAAGACCTGACTATTTAGCCAAGGGCACTGACCTCTTTTCCCTTCGTTTGTCAAGTAAAAAAATGACAACAGCCAACATAACAATAGTCGTCCAGCATGAATGAATCAAAATTATGCCTATTTTTTGTCAGAACAGCAGAAATGTATTTTTTGGTGCGCCACAGAATTTCAGTAGTTTATGTGCACCAGGAGATGACAGAGGTTGAAAATCGCTGCCCTAGGCACTGTGAGTCGCCTACAAAGAAGAGGAAAGCGTGGTTGGCTTAGTGGTTTCTGTCATTTCCTTATAGACTTCATGGATGCGGTGTATTTCTGTAGCCTCCAAAGATTTCTGTTTACTATGTGAAGTTTAAATGCTTCCTTGGTTAACGGTTCTTGTAGGTTTTTTAATAAAACAAGCTAATTAGTTTTTCCAGGTCTCTTGAAATTGAAATTACATAAGAATCTGATCGGTGAAACCTTCTTTTCGGTCCTAAAGTGGTCGTTCCTGTCCCCGTTTCCAGGCATTCCAAATTTGATCACAGCAGACATGATCAAGGAAGGAGCGGCCGTGATCGATGTCGGAATAAATAGGGTTCTGGACCCTGTCACGGCCAAGCCCAGGTTGGTCGGAGATGTGGACTTTGAAGGTAAAGACTATAATTTTTAAGAAATATGAAGTCAATAATATACTACCTTAATGGACATTTAGGACTGATCATTTACTTTTTCTTTAACTATTAAACTTGTATTACCCTGGGAATACCATTTAAAATGCTTTTCTCAGGGGGTGGAGGGATTGAGCAAAAAGGACAAAGGACTCATGGACATGGACAACAGTGTGCTGATTGCTGGGAGGAGGGGGCTGTAAGGGGACTAAATGGTAATGGAAAAAATATAATGAAGATTATATCTTTAAAAAATGCTTTTCATTTGCTTGGGGTGGTGAACACACAATATACAGGTGTGTACTACCGAAGGGTATACCTGAGACCTATGTAATTTTATTTAGGGGTGACAATGTCACCCCAATAAATTCAATTAAAAAATAAAATGATAATAATAACAAAAAATACATAGCACTTTCCCAGGTCCTCCCCCAGGCAGTGGGGCTGGGCTGTGGAAGCTGGTGCTGAGAGGAAACCCTCGAGTGCGCCCTTGCCCTGAGACTGTGCCGAAGGCAGCTGTCACTCAGTGGCGCAGAGAAAAATAAATAATTTTTTTAAAGAATACTGTAAAGAATCATTGCCTAAGAATGTGCCTAAAAAGATATTCTGGCCTTTGGTTGTAAAGATAAATTTTCTGTGAAAAGGAGAATTCTTTCCATAAGAATTAAAAGAAATCTTTTTAAAAAAATATAGACGCTCAAATTATTTTAGGTGTTTATATCATAAAATAATGGAGAGAAAATATAAACTTTTCAGGGAATTGTTTTCCTTTAGGGTTATTTCATAATTAAAACAACTTCAAAACTTTTGAACAAATCTGAAAATTTAATAAAATGATTTTTCTAAACTATTGAGTCTCCTAAAAAATGCTACAGATTTCTCAGTCTCACATTGAGAGGGGAGGTCCCAGATCTGGAATGTTAAAACAGTCCAGGAAAAAGCTATATTCTTGAAAATTTGGAATTTGCTAGTGGATAGCAAATGTAGTAGTAGATAGCAAATCCTTTCCGTTCTTAAGGTATTATGTTTATCTAAGTTTTATGCTGATAATCCTATTCCTAGCTTTCTCTTTCTATTAAAGCCATCAGAACCAAGCCTAGACGTCTGTGTATTTTCTCTTTAAAATTGGGTTAAAAATATCTTGCTTTTTACTTTCCAGAAAATTACTTTTCTTGGTACTCTGGCAAACAGTATAAATAAATTTAGTATATAAATAGAGTAAAATTAAGATAATGTTGTAAGTAGGTATTAATTGAGGTAATGCTTATTATTATTATTATTATTATTATTATTATTATTGGTATACCTTTCATACAGTTAACATACTGAGATGTTTCTTTTTTGATATGGAAGAAAGTGTGGCTGGTAGATTACAGGTTATTTAGATGTATAAATATTCATCAAACAACTCTGCTTAATATGTGCATGTTATTCTGTTAGTATGTTCAAAAGCCTTTACTGTTGAGTAATTTGATGTGTCGTTTTTATGAGTTTGAGGCTTATAAAAGTGCTAATGAACGCTCCTTCCATGATATGTTAAAATACATGCATTTCCTCTGTCGTAATGAAAGCAGCCTGCCTCTCGTTTCTGCCTAGGAGTCCGGAAGAAAGCTGGCCACATCACTCCAGTCCCTGGAGGTGTTGGCCCCATGACAGTGGCGATGCTGATGAAAAATACCATTATTGCTGCAAAAAAGGTGCTGAGACTTGAAGAGCAGGAAGTACTGAAGCATAAAGAGCGTGGAATGGCAACTAATTAGATATTGTGTCTTCGGTGTCATGAACAGTGTACTCTAAGCCAGTTCAAGAGGCAAACAGGCCAATAGAAATGCAGCATTTTTTATTTATTCTACTGACGTGGTTTTATACGATGCTTTGTATTTATTGAAAGCTTAAATTAAATGGTGGGTGTTTGCACACAGAGGTCTTCAGTACCTTACCAGGGAGCACCCACCATCGTGCTGGGTCTGTGATCTAGCCATAGGAGGAGCCATTAACCTAGTGATCACTGTGGGGACATTGTCACTTTGAGAATGGCTGCCTAACTTGGTCAGACCACTTCAGTTACAATTTGCCTTTTCTAGGATTGCATTTCCCAAGTGCTATTCCAATAAAAGTTGGTACTCACTTTAGGTCCCAAACCTTTTGAGTTCAACTGGTCAAACCAAAGGAAAAATATTGCTAGAGAATATTAGGGAAAAGGTAAGAAGGAAGAAATGATAGTACTTGAGTAGAAAAAAGTTTACTCTAATTTTGTACGTGTTGATTGATAACCAGAATAAAAGCTACTCGTTGATAGTATCCTGTCATTTCATAGCTTAGTCAGTCATCGGAAAAACGTCTGTGGCTGCTCCATGTGCTGTTTGCCCTTGTTTTATGTGTGTTACCACTGATGAGCTCTCCCCATTTTAGTTTTTGGGGATCAAAAGGCTTATTTTATAAATAATTCATGTGTATTGTCCTATTTGATTTTTCCGATGTTCTTAAACTCCATTGTTAAGTTTTTGTACTGTTGGAATTGTCTGTGTGGTTTTTTTTTGGTAGATCTTGAAACCTGCTCTTGAAAAATAAGACTTGGGCTTGATGATCATTAGGGCAGCTGGTCCAAGTATGCAACTCACTGTTCCACCAAAGAATCGATTGTCAGCAGCTGCCTGCTTTTTCCGATGCACCTATTTATTGATTTTCCCCAACAAGTTTTTGAGACCTTGAGTTAATGTTGAATTTAATCAGACTTTCTGTTCAAAGATTTTTGTTTGTTTGTTTTAATAAAATCTGACTAATATGAAATGAGTTTCTGAAATATCGCATCTTCCTGCTATTGTATCATCTTAGTTGTGACCTAACCATAGTTAATTTTTCTCATTGGATGCAGTCAGTGTAGCTGTTTGTGTATTTGGTAATACCCACACCTGTGCCTTAAACAAGCTGGTTTAAAGAGCTGTGGAGAAGCCACCCTAGTCCCTTTAGTCTTACATCACAAGATATAATGGACTTTCTCTCTCCTCCCCCCCCCTCCCTCCCTCCCTCTATGTGTGTGTGTGTGTGTATAACAGTTCTTAAATGTGTGTGTGTGTGTGTTGGAGGTGGCAGATTGGAAGGCATTTGCTGTGCACATTTCGAGGCTAGGATAGGTCCCTATGCGCGCCCCACCAGGACTGGGT
>PVKM010022686.1:0-21674 GCA_004027735.1 Carollia perspicillata
AAATCCTTACATAAGCAGGACATAGTTCTAAATCCAACTTGATTTACAGCTGATAGGACGAACCAATCACTGGACCAGGAAAGGAGAGATGCTGAGAAAGCGGTGCGGTCGTTTCTGTTTTTCCGCTCCAAGGTCTCTCACTCGATAGTGCCATTTTCAGGCCGATGCCGGTCACAGCAGGGAACGGAGTTGAATCCAGACAGGCGGCCTCACCAGGTTCGGCTGAACACGCCTCGCTTTGCAGGGGCGGCCAACCTTTTGATGTCACTAGGCCACACATTCAATACACCATGACACGTAATCACAAAAAAATCTCATCATGTTTTAAGTAAATGCGCGATTTTGTGTTGGGCCGCATTCACAGCCATCCTGGGTTGCGTACAGCCCACGGGCCGCAGACTGGACACCCCTGAAAGTTTATTCGATCGCCTTCCCACTGTTGAGAACCTTAACTGCACGGACGGCAATTACTGGCCAGAGCAGGCCCAGTGTCTGGGCTTCCTCCACGTACTAATGGAAGACATGACGCCCATCGTAATTCCCATGAAAAATGTCCAAGGGCTGTGAGTGTTAAAAGTGAATCTCTGGATCAATCACGGAGTCGAAACCAAGAGTAATAGCCCCTGGGTGGGCATCAGAAATGCCTGGGGCGCTTTGAGAGCATCTACCTGGCTTTCCCCCAGCCCCCAGGTATTCCGATGCAGCGGGATCGCAGGCATCTCGAGTTTAACAGAAGACCCGTACGGACGTAGGCTGGCGATGCTGCAGGCTGAGAGAGGCACTAAGCGAGAAAAGCCGGACAGAAAAAAGACAAGCACCATGTGATATTACCACTCATGTGCGGAATCTAAACAAGGCAAACTCATAAAAACAGAGGCAGTAGAATGGCGGTTACCAGGGTATGGGGGTGGGAGTCCAGGAAAGATGTTGTTTATGGGAACAAACTTACAGGAAGCAGTAAACAAACCCTAAAGATTTAATGAGCAGTATAATGAACACAGACGACAACATTGTATCATAGGCATCAAACTTACAACATACCACAACTTAATTATTCCAACCACTTAAAAAAATAATGATGCTGAGTGATGGAGGTGTTCGTTATTGCTGAAATGGCAGTCATATTACAATATATAAGTATAACAAAGTAACATATTGTGCACCTTAAGTTTACACAGTGTTTTATGTCAAGTATTTTTCTTCTTTAGGGGGCTAAACATGCCGAGCTTTATTTTTAATTAAATGTATTGGGGTGAAATTGGTCCATGAGGCCATATAGGTTTCAAGTGTACATTTGTATGTGTGCCCACCAACCAAAGTCCAATCCTCTTCTGTCACCATTTATTTGATTAGAGAGAGAGAGAGAGGGAGGGAGGGAGGGAAAGGAAGGAAGGAAGGAAGGAAAAGGGAAGGAAGGAAGGAAAATCTCTGACACTTGGACCAAGGAAACATACTTACTTATGCTTTGCATACAGTAATAGCACCTGAGGGACACACAGACCCGCACCCCCAGTGACAGCCTCGTTTCAGTCCCCGTGGACCTCCCAGCCACTAGCCACCAGCCTGGGAACCCCGCGTGCTGACCAGCCCCCAGCCTCCATGCTGACCGGGGGTGGGGTAATGGAGGGACTCCACGTCCTTTTCTCTACTTTCAGAGCACGTGAACTTGGCTGGATGGCTTACCTTTCAGGGTCTCAGGGTCCTCATCTAAAAAAACGAGGGGGCAGCTAGATCACCTCTGGGGTTCCTTTCAGAGTGTGATCGGGCACATGGTGACCCCGGGTGGGAGTCCTCAGGTAACAGAAAGCTCGCAGGTGCTGCGTAACCGAGATCAGGCGGGAAAGGGTCCCCGAGCTCACCGCACGTCCGCAGTGGGCTGGGCTGTATCCTGAAGGCTCATCATCAGAACAGTGTGAGTGTGTTTACAGTCCAAACGAATCAATCAAGGTCAAATACACTCTGGAGTCAGCTGCCTTGTGTTCCGGCTCTGACTTGTCCGCTCGTGGTCACCTAGGTAAGCTACTCGGCTTCTTGAGACTCCGGTTTCTCATCAGAAAAGCACAGATAACCACGGGCCTTACAAAGTTCTGTGTGGATCAGAAAGAATGTCTGAGCACAGCACACGGTGGGAGTTCCTCGGAGTGGTTATTAGTACCCGGTGGCCACGTGGTCATCGGGGACAATGTGCATCTGGACCCCTTATCTGTGATCGTCAGAAAGTGGTTAGTCTCCCCACCTTCGTCATGTTTCAAAAAGGTACAGTAGCCCTGGCCCGGTGGCTCCGTTGGTCAGAGCATCGTCCTGAACACCAAAAGTTGGAGAGTTCGATTCCCCACCAGGGCACGTGCCTAGGTTGCAAGTTCAATCCCTGGTCAACGCATGTATGGGGGGCAAGTGATGGATGCTTCTCTCCCCCATTTGTGTGTGTGTGTGTGTGTGTGTGTGTGTGTGTCCCTGCTTCCTCTCTAAAAATCAATGAACATATCCTCAGGTGAGGAATTAAAAATAAAAAAAAGTACATCTCAGTGCACATTTCTCAGGGTTGATATGAAATGTGCTTGGTAGTGAGTCCCAGCAAATAATTAGTGCTCAGTAAGTAATTGCTACCAGTTGGTATCTCTTCACGTTTTTCTCTACACCTTCTATTAAGTGTTGCATTTAGTAAGACCTCTTTCTGCGGGCCCACAGCATTCTCCAAATAATTTTTGTGCAGTTCGATGCTTGAAATACACATAAAGCTAATGAGCACCCTGACGTTGGAGGTGGGACTAGGGTTACGAACGCCCTTTCCCACCATGCTGGTATTTCACGGTCGGCAGGAAAAGCACCGCCCGGGCGGCCCTCTACAGAGAAGCCGCAAAATCACATTTGCCTCTATGTCTTCCACGCGGGTGGTTGCAGTAGGTCTCACCTGCCACACACAGGACCGGGTGTCAGAGATAAACACAAGACAAAGCCAGGTGTATGAAAAAATGAGATTTAGCGCTAGCTGCTGTGGCTCAGTGGATTGAGCACCGGCCCACACACCAAAGGGTCATCAGTTCAATCCCCAGTCAGGGCCCATGCCTGGGTTGTGGACCAGGTCCCCAGTAGGGGGCATGCAGGAGGCAACCACACAGTGATGTTTCTCTCCCTCTCTTTCTCCCTCCCTTACCCTCTCTAAAAATAAATACATAAATTCTTTTTAAAGAATGAGATTTCAAAAGAAACTTGCTTGTGCAAGGTCATTTGAAGATGGAAGAACTCTTAGGTGGGTTGGTTTCCCACCTGCCCCCCTCCGTATTTCTACTGGGATCTTATCCTCAGAGATTAAAAGGCAGTCAGCTAGCACGAGGCTTTTCTTTCCATTTGCGGTGCTATTTTTATACCACTTCTCTCGTATTCCGCCTGCGGTACCTTTTCCCTTGGTCTTCTTCACGCTTTTCTGACTGCGTGTCACTCTCGCTCCCGTGCTCGGAGGCGTCTCCGGGAGGCTGAGATGCTCACCCGCATTTCGGATGCAAGCTGTGCCGTGGCACCTTTTGCCTCTCCGACTCGCCACTTCCATCTGCTTGGGATGCTTGGCTCTTTTAAAAAAAATTCTGCTCAGGGTGCGTGCCAGAATCAGCCAATGAACGCATCACTCAGTGGAACAACACGCCGATGTCGCTCCCTCCCTTCCCCCCTTTTTGAGAAATCAATTATACATTTTGTTTTGGAGAGCAGTTTGAGGTTTGCAGAAAAACTCAGCAGATTCTGGACAGATTTCCTGTACACCCACTGTCCCCGGGACAAATCCCTCTGTGATTATTATTATCATTATTTCAACAGCTTGATTGAGATAGAACTGACATGCAAAAAAAAAAAAAAAAGACAAATATTTCCTATATACAATTTGGTGAGTTTGGACATGGGCATACAGCTTCAAAGCCGTCACCACAGTGAAAGTCATAATCACATCAAGAAGTTTCTTCCCATCTCCTCGCTTTTTGTTTCTATGGTAAGAACACTTAAAGTGAGAACAACCCCATCGTAGATTTTTGTGTGCACAATGTAATATCGTCCACCATAGGCAGTGTGCCGTATCGCCGATGTCTGGAACCAAATGGCAAACCTGGCTCTTTGGAAGGGAATGGGTTTTATTTTGAAATGTGGCCTTCCACTGTTTCTCTGTTGATGACTGAAAGCTAAAGGACCTGGGTCCCCCGCCTGTAAGGGACAGGTCAGCCCTGGCTTCCTTCAGGTGCTTCCTGGGTGGTCTGTTGAAGAGCAATGCCACGCACAGAGGGTGATGAGACGTGAGGGCGCAGAAACCATAGATGCTGGTCCCTTACGGAAATATGTTGTCCAATCTTTTTTTACCAGCTCTGCCTTGGTGTGGTCTCACGTTTCCAAGCTGATATTTGTTGAGGAACCAATGCTGTCTTAGCTTGGGTTCCCTAGAAAGCAAAGCCTGAGGCAAAAGTTGCATATTGCTGGCCCTGGCCAGTGGCTCATTTGGTTGGAGCATCGTCCGTAGACCAAATGGCTGCAGGTTCAAATCCCAGTCAGGACACATACCTAGGTTGTGGGTCTGATCTCCAGTCCAGGGAGGTCCAGGAGGCAACCCATTGATATTTCTCTAGCTCACATTAATGTCTGTCTCCCTCTCTGCCCCTCCCCTCTTACTTCTCTCTAAAATCAATACCCTCAAGTGAGGATTTCTTTTAAAGTTGTGTATTACTGTTTGAAGAGCAGTCCAGGGGAGTTGAGCGAGGGGGCAGAGCTGGCCCCCTGGTGTACGTAGCGCCTGCTGCTTACCCTTGCGGGTCCCTACTCAGAGAGGGGATGCGAACACCCACTGCTCAGGGTGGCCAGAGGGGGAAGGAAGGGAAAGGGCAGCGCCCCCTGTGGGAGGGGCTTGGACTTGGCGCACAGGTCCTTGCCAATTCAGGCTGCATTCTGGGACACGCACTGAATGTGACTGAGGTAAAGGGCAGAAATCATATAATTACAAAGTCTGCGTCAGACCACCACGGACTTAAACTAGGAATCAGTAAGAGAAGAGCATTGAAAAAAAACCCATAGAACAGCAAAACAACACCCTGCCGTTCAACTCAAGGACTAAAGAGCAGGTCTCAAGGGAAAAAAAAATTTAATGAAGTGAAGGAAAATGAAAATACAACCCATTAAAATCTGTGAGCTGCACTTAAAACAGTGCTCAGAAGGAAAATTATATATTAAATAAAACATAGAAAATAAAAAATCTCATATCAATTATCTAAATATCCATGTTAAGAAACTACTTGTGAAAAGAGGAAAAATAAACTCAAACCTAGGAGAAGGAAGCAAATTATAAATATAAGAGCAGAAATTGGTGAAAGAGAAAACAGAAAATACAGAGAATCAATAGAACTGAAAGCTGGTTCTTTGAAAGATTTTTTTAAATGTTAAAACTCTAGCCCTGGCTGATATAGCTCAGTGGATTGAGTGCAGGCTGTGAATCAAAGGGTAGCCAGTTCAATTCCCAGTCAGGGCACATGCCTGGGTTATGGGCCAGGTTCCCCAGTGGGGGCCATGTGAGGGGCAAGCACACATTGATGTTTCTCTCCCTTTCTTTCTTTCTCCCTCCCTTCCCTCTCTCTGAAAATAAATAAATTAAAATTTTAAAAAATTCTAGCCAGAAAAAGAAAACTGGCAGGAAAAGAAGAGAGAAAGAGAACACAGACTTCCAATATCAAAACTGGAAAGGGGGACTTTGATGTTGACATCCTAGGCATGAAAAGGATAAATAAGTAATACTATGATGAAGTCTACAGTCAGACCACTGGCTATAGACTGATTTATGGACCAATTTATAGTCGGACCATAAATTCATCAAAGTAAACAAAATGAACTAATTACTCAAAACCAAAAGTCTATCAGATTGTGCTAAAAAAAAAGACCATGTGAATATTCCACACCTATTTTTTATTGAATTTGCACGCAGCGTGCTCCCTCTCCCCAAAGAAAACTCAAGGGCCACAGAATTGCACTGCAACTTCTTTCAAACGTTCTAAAAAGAAATGATAAAAATTCTACACCATCTTGTCCAGAAAACACTGCCCAACTTGTTTTACAAGGCTAGTGTTTATCCTAATGACAAACCCAGACCTACAATCAAAGGCAGAAGAACTAAGGGCCCAAATTCTGCATGACCTTACATATAAAAATCAACAGCACATTATTAGAAAACCGAATTCAGAATATATAAAAAGAATAACATGTCACTATGAAGTAGGGTTCATGCCTGAATGGGAGACTGGGTCAATATTTGAACATCAGTTGGTGTCATTCACTATATTAACAAAGTAATTAGAAACACCATAGGACCGTCATTACTAAATGCAGAGATTTAATATCTATTCATCATAAAAACTCTAAGCAAATGGAATTAAGCCAAACGTCCATGACGTAGTAAAGATTCTCCATGAAGGAAACCCTCCAGCCGACTTTGTGCTTAACAGTGAAGGGGACAACCTCTCCCATCACCCCTCAGGACCGGGGACAGCATCATTCCCATCAATGAGGTAGGGAAAGTGGGGAGGAAAGAAAGAAAAAGAATTAAAGTTGTCTCAGTTCCCAGGCAGCATGACTATGTATGAAAAAGTAAAAAGAGTCTACCAAAAAACCTGCTAGAATCTACCAAAAAAGCTACATCAGTGTAGCAAGTTCATCTTTATACAAGGTCATTGTACAAAAGTCTCATGTATTTATTTCTAAATAGATAAGTATCAGCAATGAACGTTTAAGATTTGAAATAGTAGAAACAAAGACATTTCCAATAGTAACACACACACACACCCTCCTAGGGACAAACCAAATCATTCAAATGCAGCATCCATATGCTGAAAACTGAAAAACGCTGATGAAAAATAATTTTTTTAATTCTAAATGAAGAGGTATACCATGTTCATGGATCAGAAGAGTCTATTTTTTAAGACGTTACTTCCTCACCACATGATCTCTGGACACATCACCATCTTACACAAAATCTCAGTCAATTGTTTTAGATATCAACAAATGAATTCTAAAATTTATGTGAAGTGTCAAAGAAATTAGAGTAGCCCAAAGACACCCGAACAAGAGCAAAGGCCCAGTGTTTACAGAGGAAGATCCATGCAGACCAATGAGACAGAAGACAGAGTGCAGAAATGCACTCACACAAATACAGTCAACTATTTTTTTTTTAATTTTTTGATTTTAGAGAAAGAGAAAGGGAGGGAGAAAGAAACATCAATTTGTTGTCCCATTTATTGATGCATTCAGTGGTTGATTCTTGTATGTGCCCTGGCCAGGGACTGAACCCACAACCTTGGCATATAGGGATGAGGCTCTAACCAACTGAGCTACCAGACCAGGGAAAGCCAATTAATTTTTGACCAAAGGGCAAAAGTAATTCCACAAACGAAGGACAGTACTGTCAATCAATGCGCTGGAACATTTGGACACTCACATGCAGAAAAATGAACCGACACCTCGCACTTTATGCAGATGGCTCATAGACTTAAATATACATTTTTTAATTATAAAACTTCCAAGAGGAAACATTGGATAAAAGCTGATGGAATAATAAAAGCATAATCCATTATAAAAAATGGAGAAGTTGAACTTCATCAAAATTAAAACCTTAGCTCTGGAAAATAACACTGTTAAAAGAATGAAAAAACAGCCCATAAACTGGGAGAAAATATTTTTAATATCGCCTATATGATAAAGAACTTGAGCCTAGACTCTGCGGAGAACTCTTAAAACTCAACAAGAAGAAAATCAAGTACACAATTGTGAAAACTGGGCAAAAAAAACTCTAAGGAAACACGTCAAATAAAATATAAGGATGGCAAATAAGCCTGTGAGAAGATGCTTGTGTGGTGACGTTGTCAATATTTGTCATCAGGAAAATGAAAACTAAAGCTACTCTAAGATACCCCTACCCACCTGTTACAACGGCAACACAAACAAAGAAAGGAACAAGGACAAACACTGGACATGATGCAGGCAGCAGGACTCTTGTTCATCGCTGGTACGAATGCACAACAATACCGCCACTGTGGAATACAGCTGGTTACAAAACACACCACGCACTTACCATGTTATCACACATTCCCCCTCCCAGGTGTTCACTCAAATGAACTGCAAGTTCTTACACACACACACACACACACACACACACACACGTCTGCAAATGAAAAGCAGCGTTTTTCACAATAGCTCCAAACTGTCAACAGGCAAGAGGTGTCTTCATCTGTGACAGATAAACAGACTGGGACAGGTCCACGAAAGGAAAGAATACGCAAGCAGGAAATGAGAATGGACTAGTGAGTCACTCAAGAGCATAGACCGACAATTAACAGGTGTGCTGCAAGAATGTTTAAGACGTGCAGCACCTGACTATTTTGTCAGGGGCACTGACACCTTTTTCTTAGATTGTCAAGTAAAAAAACGAGAACAGCCAACACAACAATAGCCATCCAGTGTGGATCCCTGTCTTGAACCATAAATACATACGTCACACAATAGAGTTGCATCTGATTGGTCACGTCGCATAATAAGGTTGTATCTCATTGGTGAATTCTTGGTGCCAGAAATCCTTATGTACAAGTATAGGCACCTGATTTTTTTAAACGTCGCTTCAGACCAAAAAGGGTAGGTAACCATTATTATTATTTTTTGTAAATCAATCAAAATTATACCTATTTTTGTCAGGTTGTCAAAAATACAGTTTTTGGTGTGCTGCAAAATTTTAGTAATTAGTTTCTGTGTGCCATGAGATGAACAAGGTTGAAAATCGCTACCACCAATGAATCTTAACAGCAACTTGCTTGCACAGTGAAACAAGCCAAACCACAAAGGTACCCCACACCCCCGCATTGTCCATTCTGAATCGGTGTTTCTGGGGTGGAGCCCAAAGGTCTGCCTTTTGTGACCAGTTCCCGGTGCTGCTGATGCTCCCAACACACATGAACAGCTGTGCTGGAACGTGTACCCTCCCCTCACAGCTGTTGGCCATTGGTCGCTACAGACAAACTATAAGGAAAAGAACCAGATCACTCGCCAAGGGAAAAATGCATTGCACAGGAGAGTAGGGGCTGTAACCGCAAACACAAAAACACCTTAAATGCTTGTCTTTATATCTTATCCTTTGGTCCGCCGATCCGTCTCTCTGAACAGGCAGGGGCGTGGGGAAAATGCTTTCATCAGTTTTATATTATCATGGCTGAATGCCATTACAATCAGATACTAGGGATCGAATGGATGCTTGTGTGAATGAGCTCTAAAAGTAGGGACCTCTTTCTTCCCCAGTTCTGTAACCTTGGAAACTTACCGAACTTCTGCCTCAGTTTACCCAACTGTAAGAAACGCTAATAGTAACCAACAACCGACCCGGCCCTTCATAACAGCTTAGTAAACGGGCGTTTTCACTCTTGTATTTTATTCTGCAGAATAATATAAACAGGGCTTTTGTTCAGGATGTGCCTAATTGCTTTGGAAAAAACAGCATGTCTTCTGCCCTGTTGCTAGGGAAATACAAATTTCACCAGCAGTAGAATAAAACATGTTTGGGGGCTTGGGGAAAACGTGTCCATGTTGCTAGAGGCAATTGAATAATTTTGTTTTTCCCCTGACAAAGTTCCCGTTTTTGAAATGCTACACCAATGTAGCATCATCTAAAAGCTCTTCCTCCTCTTTATTTTAGCAATCAAAATCTTCTCCAATAAGAGTAAAAGATACAGCAGTATTTTGTTAACCTTCTATATGGAAAAGAGGGCCAATGGATCTCCACTGGAAGTCACACTCAAATTACAGTTTATGATTGTAATCTTTACTTACCCACATATAAGCACAAAGTAAAAAGCATTTGATTATCATAGAAAAATTAATCAAGTCATTATTTGGTCCTGGCTGGTGTGGCTCAGTGAGTTGATCCCCGGCCTGTGAACGAAAGGGTCGCTGGTTGGATTCCCAGTCAGGGCACAGGCCTGGGTTGTGGGCCAGGTCCCCAGTAGGGGGCGCACGAGGGGCAACCACACATTGATGTTTCTCTCCCTCTCTTTCTCTCACCCTTCCCCACTCTCTAAAAATAAATAAATAAAATCATTTTTTAAAAACCAACTCATTATTTGATTAGAAATAACAGAACATCCCAAATACACAGCTAATTGCCAAGAAAATAACTCTTAAGTAGTTAACATTTAATTTTGTAGCTATTACTGTAGATTTTATCGCCGTGCTCCGAACCGCACCAGTCTTGCACACTACAAAATGATAGGCGCTAGCCACATCCGATTATTTAAATTAAAGTTATTTTTTTGTGTTTATCACCATTTTATTGTTCATCTTTTTAATCTTTTTTTCTTCTTCTTAAAGAAGGCCCTTTAACATTTCTTGTAATACTGGTTTGGTTTAACCCTGGCTGGTGTAGCTCAGTGGACTGAGTGCAGGCCTGCGAACCAAAGGGTCACTGGTTGGATTCCCACTCAGGGCACATGCCTGGGTTGTGGGCCAGGTCCCCAGTAGGGGGCGCACAAGAGGCAACTGACTGATGTTTCTCCCCCTCTCTTTCTCCCTCCCTTCCCCTCTCTCTAAAAATAAATAAATAAAATCTGTTTAAAAATACTGGTTTGGTTTAGCAGTGATGAACCCCTTTAGCTTTTTCTTGTCTGGGGAGCTTTTTACCTGTCCATCAATTCTAGATGCTAGCTTTGCTGGGTAGAGCCATCTTGGTTGTAGGTCCTTGCTTTTTTCATCACTGAATGCTTCTCGCCAGTCCCGCCCACCCTACAAAGTTTCTGTTGAGAAATCAGCTGACAGTCTTATGGGAGCTCCTAAATTAGAATGAGTCAAAATTCAATATAAAATGTACTCCTCCCCTTCAGACACAAGTCACATTTCAGGTGTTCAGCATTCACACATGACGAGCGACTACTGTATTTGCCCCATTGGACATGTGCACAGGGAACAGTCAGAAACACTGCATTTCACCTCTGGGCCCATTTGAGGACTGTTTGGAGTGCTTAGCCCTTTTTCCATAGTGTTTCCTGTCGTAATAAATGACACAGTTGAACTGACGCATCCTCATGGGGTCTGTGAGTAGCTCCAAATGCACAGAAAGCTGGTCACCGGGGACAGCTGCAGCTCCCTGAAGGCCCACAGATGGGATTCGATTAAAAATAACTTTGCACCTGCTTATTTGCCGAACACGGCCAAGCGAGGGAAACGGGCTTCTGCGCCGTTCCAAGGGTCCATCACCCAGTCACCCTCTCCCCGCAGCGCACCCTGCAGCACACCTGGTCCGCTTTCCCTAAAAAGTTACGGGAGACGCATTGGGCCATATGGTTGAAATGCTGACTCTGTGAACCATACAGGGTGCTTGTTCGAGTCGGACAGTTTCTTCCTCGAGAAATTAAACAAGCCCTGGCACGGTAGCTCAGTTGGTTGGAGCATCATCCTGATAACGCACATGTTGCGGGTTCAATCCCCGGTCAGGGCACATACAAGCAGCCACCAATGAATGCAACAATAAGTGAGGCAACAAATAGATGTTGCTGTTTTTTTCTCTCTTTCCCTCTTCCTCTCTCACTGAAATAATTTTTTTCAGCATAAAGTTTCAGCTCATTTCCAGAAGCGAGATACTGGATCGGACCACGGAGGCTGCGGGGTGTTGAGGGCTCAGGAGCAGTTGAGAGAAGCTGTGGACACTCTGTGACTGGAGCGCAAGCCCGGGTTGGAAAGGTGGGGATTTGGGACTGCCAACGTGCGACGGGAGCATGTGACCTCACAGAAGGAGTGATGGGAAAGAGGTTTCCGTACAGCCACAGAAAGCCACCAAGACTCACTTCCCACAGGCCCAGGGCAGCGGCAGACGTCGGGCTCACAGGCAAGCTTCCCCACTGGGTTTTGCTCTGTGGGGAGGAATTCCAGAGGGGGCACGTGAGTGGGCCTGAGGGTGACATTCAGAACACAGGTAGGGAAACCGACAGGTGACAGTGGTCTGTCTGAGAGACAGACACCTCTCTATGAGACCCTGAGAGCATCCGGTCGGGTATCTGAAATACGCTGGGACTCAGATGCCCCGTAAATGAAGAAATTACAAGCAACATGCAGTCAGTTAAGTGGAATTTCCCTGTTCTGTGCCTCGTAACTGAGTCTTTCTGGAAATGGGGATATTGATGGTGATGTTCTTTTAAAAAGTGTCTAGCCCTGGCTGGGTGGCTCATTTGGTTGGAGTGTCTTCCCTACTCTAAAAGACTGGGGGTTCAATTCCCGGTCAGGGCACATACCTAGGGTGCAGGTTCGATCCCTGGTTGGGGCTGGTATGGGAGGCAACCAGTCAATGTTCTTCTCTTTCCCTCCTTTTGTTGCTCTCTAATATCAATAAATATGTTTTTAAAAATGTGTAAAGAGACAGAAAACCGACATGCATTGTGTGGGCAGGTGCCCACATAGTGGCACTGGCCAGGCAATCCCCTGTGGGCTCCCAGCTGAGCCTCTCATGCGTGGCCATCTCCTGGACCTCACCCAGGCCCACAAGAGAGCCTATGTCACAACACCCAGGGAATGTGGAGCCATCACGTCGGCAGGACTGCCTCAGACACAGTCCCAGGGGAGGCGACGTTAGAGGCCGGGAACCCAGATACGATAGCACACAGGGTTTCATTCTTTCAAAAGGAGAATCTGACTTTGCATTTATCTCGTAAACGCCTAGCATAATGTCCTCTTACCCAGAAAGCCCCTGTCCCTCTGTCTCCTGGGGGAATATACACCTTCCCTCTATCTACCCGACTTGTTGTTCATAGTGGGAAAGCCTCCTGGTCCAGTCCCTAGGGAAACTCCTGGACCCGCTATTCATTTGGGGACAGATTACTGCCCGTCACCAGGGAAATAAATCTGCATCCCTGCAGTGACTCAGCAATTCTTTGGACAAACCTAGTATTTTTTTTTTAATTAAAAAATTTCTAAAGAAGCAGAATGCCTACTTGAGGTGAGCACCCATGGAAGACATTAACTGCCCCCTGCCTGCCAGGAGCGGGATGTTATTCCTGTCACGTGCTTTGATTGGGCAGGGACCAGGAAAGCAGAGAAAAGGCGAGGGCACCTGAGTCAGCCTCCTTGGTGCAGCTTAAAGCCAACCCTCTGGAAGTCCCAACCCCAGGCCAGGGTGTAAGTGTATTTCCCCTTGCATGTACAACCTATTTTAACTGTGGCCATCTGATAGTGCATATCCTGCTACGATAACAAAATAATGAGACATGGCCCTGGTTGGCATGGCTCAGTTGGTTGGAGCGTCATCCCTTAGACCAAGAGGTCACAGGTTCGATTCCTACTCAGGGCACATACCGAGGTTGCGGATTCTGTCCCAGGGCAGGACATGCACGAGAGGCAACTGATCGATATTTCTCGCTCACATCCATGTTTCTGTCCCTCTCCCACCCTTCCCCTCTATCAAAAATAAAAATACAAAAAAAAACTTTAAATAATGAGACATGAAAAAAGAACGGTCAAGAGTGAAGAGGAAGCATAGCGAGGGCTTCCTTTACCCTCTGAGATAATTACAGCAAATCCATAGTCCCGCCCCCACCCAAGTCCCTCCCATTGCCTTGCTATCCACCAATGCCAGGAGAGTATGTTCTCCTTCTCTCTTTACAGAAAGCCCCCGTGCGCGTCTTCAGCTAGTCTAGACTTGTTCTGTGTACACCGGATTGCTTATCTTCGACTTCCCCCTAAACCAGGCATAGATGTTTGCATGAAAGACACTCCCTTTCCACACCCATCTCTCCCTTCAAGACCTCCACTGAAACCCCACCCAACAGCCTAGTTGGCTTGGGACCAGGTGGGATGGGAAAGGGGGCGGGGCTTCTCACCGCTGGGGCGGGGCTTCTCACCACCTGAGCGTTCTGCGTGGGGACCTTCCAGTTATGGTTTGGGTTTTTGGATCCAGGAGCATCTGAAAGACAGGGGGCAGCTTCTCCTCTTCCAGGTGTTCCTCTGTTTAGCCTTTTTTTGACTTTTTTATCTTCAGTTGAGGGCATTTTTCATGGCTTTACGGAGAGAGAGAAATACCAATATGAGAGAGAAACATGTATCGTTTGCCTCTTCTGGCTCCCGGACTGGGGATCCAACCCGCAACCTAGGCATGTGCCCTGATCAGGGATCGAACCTGCAACCTTTTGATGTGCAGGAGGATGCTCCAACCAGCTGAACCACTCAGGCAGGGCTTCCTCTGTTTATTCCCAGATGAGGTCGGTGGTAGGCAGGATAGTGTTCCCCAAAGATGTCCCGGGTAATGCCTGGGTACTCTGTTACCTTACATGGAAAAGGAACTTTGCAGATGTGATAAAGTTAAGGATCTTGGGCTGGGCGATTTTCCCAGCTTATCTAGCAGACCCAGTCTAATCAGAGAAGTCCTTGTAAGTTACAGAACAACACAGGCGTCAGCGAAGGAGCATGCGTGATCTGGGGCATGAACAAGGACTGTGCGCAGCTTCCAGAAACCAGAAAAGGCAAACAGTGGATGGTCCCCTAGAACCTCCAGAAGAAGGAAAACAGCCCGGCTGATATCTTCATTTCAGGGCTGTTTACCTCCCGAACTGTAGGCTGATAGATTCAAGGCAATAATTTTGTGCTAATTTGCTGCAGCAGCCATAGAGAGCTAATATGAGATTAGAAATGTTTGACTTGGCTAGATAGCAATATTATAAATAATAATCATCTGTAAACAGGCTTATTCTTTATGCTTGTTTACCACGTAGTAAAATGATTATACAAATCATTAAATATTTAGTATGCAAACCTTGTAAAGGTTTTGTTTTAAAATTATGATGCTATGCCCTGGCTGGTGTGGCTCAGTAGATTGAGCACCAGCCTGCGAACCAAAGGGTCACCAGTTCGATTCCCAGTCGGGGCACATGCCTGGGTTGTGGGCCAGGTCCCCAGTAGGGGGTGCTCAAGAGGCAACCACACATTGATGTTTCTCTCCCTCTCTTTCTCCATTTCCCTTTCTAAAAGTAAATAAATAAAAAGTTTTAAAAATAAAATAAAATTATAATGCTAAACTTGGCATGGATAAGACACAGGACTCCATGACACAGCAAAACTGTACCCAATGATGGGTCGAGAGCCAGGAGACCTGGGTTCGAGTCCTGTTGCTGTCCCTTCCTGTGACCCAGGACATGTTTCTGAGCCTTCTAGCTTTAACAGTTCTTGATGCAAATGGAATCTTCAATCCTGTCTCAGTATAGAGTGAAAAAACTCAGTTTTGGATGCCTGGTTCATATCAAGAGATAATCCAGTAACAACTTTTTTTTAAATGCCAAATTATACTTATGGCCTCTGGGAAAAACAAAGGTCAACGCATAACAGTGAAAGCATGGAGCGTGTGGTCAAAACGAGTGTGGGAGGCAGAGGGGACCCAAGAGGGGGTCTCCCTGCTCCCCCAGTGGGAGCTCTTAACATCCAGGCAGAACAGAAACAGACTCACAGATGGAATGCTATGGCAGTGGTCAGACAGCTGGCGGCTGGGGGATCTGGGTGAAAGGGGTAAGGGGATTAAGAAGTACAATCACCCCTGGCTGCTGTGGCTCAGTGGCTTGAGAGCCAGACTGCAAAGCAAAGGGTTGTGGGTTCAGTTCTCAGTCAGGGCACTTGCCTGGGTTGCGGGCCGAAAGCAACCACACACTGATGTCTCTCTCCCTTTCTTTCTCCCTCTCTTCCCCTCTCTCTAAAAATAATAAATAAAATCTTTTTAATTTTTTTTAAAAAGAAGTATAATCAGTAGTTACTAAACAGTCAGAAAGATATAAAGTACAGCTCAGGGAATATAGTCAATAATATAGTAATAACGATGTATGCTGCCAGAGATGTATGAGATTTATCGGGATGATCACTCAGTAAGTTATATAACGTCTAATCCCTGGGCTGTACACAAGACACTAACATAATATCATACGTCAATTGTAATTGAAAAATAAAAATGATAAATTTTTTTAATCTGCCAAGGAGAATCAAAACTATGTAAATTTTTCCTATGGGGGAAAAAAGGAAGGAAGGAGAGAATGAGAAAGGATGTACACTTGACTCTCAAACTACACAGGGGTTAGGGATGTTGACCCCAGCACAGTAGAGAATTCTTGTGTAACTTGTATCTCCTCCAAACTGAACTACCGATAGAGCCTAATGTTGCCTGGAAGTCATAAACAGTTGATTAAGCCATATGTTGTATGTATTATATGCAATACTCTTACAATAAAGCAAGAGAAAAGGAAGAAGATGTTATCAAGAAAATTACAAGGAAGAGAAAATACATTTACTGTATTAATTGAAAAAAATCCACATAGAAGTGGACCCCATCCCCCCAGTTCAAACCCGTGTTGTTCAAAGCTCAGCTGTGTTCTGGGTCCTTTCCTCCTCTCACTACCCCTACTGCCCCCCGGGACAAAAGAACGGCAATCTGAGAGAGAAATGGTGCATTCTGAGAGAAATGGCCACACTGAGAGATGAAGGTGCCCACCTGGCATCAGCGACCGCTCTCAGTGCCGCACCTGTCCTCCGTGCCCACGCGCACCCTGACGGCAGACCCTGATGCCTGGGCGTGACACTGAGCCTCCCCTGTCCTTCTGTCCCTGGCACAACAATGGCTGCAACGGCTCAAGCCGGCCCTATTCAAAGCATCCCCTAAGACTTCCAAGGGGAAGGCAGGGCACGGGCAGGTCCTTTCCCCTTTGGCAGCAATCTGCGAGGAAGTGAGTGCAGCTGAGTGAGCACCGTGCTCGTCTCCACAGCAGCGCATGGTGGGAAGAGCCCGCCAGGAGGCAGGGACCCAGCCCCTGCATCCAGGAACCACCAGCTAGAACGCTGTCTTCCTCCAGCTGTAGTTAATAAATCTGCATTTGGGCAGGCTGAACTGTGCCCTCGCCGCTTAGCCCCAGAGTGGAGGCTGTTACTGAACCACAGCCCCAGCGGACACAAATGCATTATGGTTACAAGTGTGGGTCTCCTCCCCGCATGGTTCTGTCTTGCCCTGTCTACAGTGGCAACACATTCTCACATCTTCTGGCACCTGCTCTGAGTGCACATGTCTTGGGCTGACCTTTACCCTCACCAGAAGGCTCCCAGGTGGGTATAGGGCAGTATTGTCTTTCTGAGGCCACCAGCTTGCCTGTACAAAGGTGTCCTCAAGAGGCAGCTAAGTCGTAAGAGTCCATTGGCATCGGACTCAGAGACCCAGCTAAGAAAGTATTTTATTTGCTTTTCTGGAACTACTTCTGTGCGTCTACTTTGACCGGAGGTGAGGCAAGTGCAAGCGATTGATCTGGAATGGCATCCAGGTATTGCCAGCTTCCTTGGAATAAATAGTATGATAATCCATTCACATATCTAATAGAAGCTCATTTCATTATGCCCCTTATAGAAGATTGGGAACTTAGCATGCACTTATTGTTTTGTCCAAATCCATCACCTTGCCAGGTCGTTGTCAATAAAAATACATAGGGTTCGAATTGGAGATGATTGCTAATATTTCACAAAGAATGTTAATGCTGAATGCATGCAAAAATTTCCAACCAAGGAGTTCCTAATACAAGAAGAAAAACTTACAGCCTGGCTGGTGTGGCTCAGTGGCTTGAGCGTGGGCTGCAAACCAAGGGATCACCAGTTCGATTCCCAGTCAGGGCACATGCCTGGGTTGCAGGCCAGTTCCCAGCAGGGGGTGTGCGAGAGGCAACCACACATGGATGTTTCTCTCCCTCTCTTTCTCCCTCCCTTCCCCTCAGTCTAAAACTAAATAAATAAATAATAAAATCTTTATTTTTTAAAAAAGTACATTTATAACCGGGGGCATGCCATCAGAGGTAGTTCAATGTGGGAAGGCTATCACATACCTTGCGGTTACTTTAGTGTCTTGAAGTACAAAGATAGCAATGGAGGGTCTGAGGTGTTCTCTTGCAAGGCAACTTGTCACAAAAGACAAAGCTCATCATCACATGACGGAAGAGCCACCTACTAGGACCTGTCCTGACTTCGCTTTCAGAAGGCTTCGTGTCTCCGTGTTTGGAAAATCCTCAAATGTCTACAATGGAGCAATAAATTAAGTCGCCCAAATGATTGCATTGGACTTGATTTGAGGACTGTATAGACACGCTTGCACAAGTTCAGAGGGAGTTCGGATCACTTTGAACTTCTTCACCGTCCCTCTGCCCGGGGTACTCCCCTGACTGGGCCCCATTGGGAGCCTGTCCCTCTGCCTCTCTCCTCTCCTGGTGGCTTGTCCTGCTGGACCGGCAGTGCGCATGCCCGGGGAAGTCTTGCCTGCCCGAATGCCTCTGCTGCGCCCTGCGTTTCCCCAGTGACGGTCAGCGGCCCCACCGGACGGCAAAGGCACCGGGCAGAGCCTCGCACGCGCTGTCGCTGGGCTGCATGCCGCTCGGCTGAGCAGAATGGGGTGTATTGTCTATTGCAATAAACACTGCCACACAGTGGGCGGGGCTAGGCAGGAGGGGGTCCGCTAGGGACAGAAAACCAGGCCAGTAGAGCAATCTGGTTCTTCAAATATGACATTTCTCATTACCTGATTTTTTTAACTTTATTTTTATTGTTGACACTATTCCAGATGTCCCCACTTCCCCCCTCTCCACCGAGCCCCCACCCTGTCGTCCCTCTGGCCATCCCCACACGGTTGTCCTTGTCTGAGTTATTTATCTGTGTATGTTCTTTGACTCATCTCTTTACCTTCTTTCATCCAATTCTCCCCTCCCTTCTGACAGCTGTCATTCTGCTCCATGTTTTGGGGTTGGTTGTTTTTTTTTTTTTTAATTTTAGGGACTGTTTTCAATTTGAAAGGAGAGGCTCTGAGAATGGGAGACAGTCAAAGGCAGGTAAACACCACTCAGCCAAGGAGGCCCTCCCAAAGCTCCCCTGCCCTTAGACTCTGGGACCTCCCACAGAGCTGCCTTTGCAATTCATTATTTTTCAACAGCGCCTGTGTTGAGAAAGCAGGAGGTTCAATTCCAGTCAGGTTGCAGGTTTTCTGGGAGCCCTCACAACGTGAGTACAGCAGAAACTTTGGCCTTCTGCTCGCGGCCTCTCAGCTGGGCGGGGTGGGGGTGCAGCTCGAGTGTGGTTTCCATTCAGCACGACGCAGCTAGAACCACAGGTCAAGGTTACCTCAGTGACCTACTAGATCTCAGGAAGTGGAAATGGTCTGTTATACGAGAAAAGTTAGAGCACAGCCAGAGTGCCTCATCTAGGACCTCGCTTTGCTATGACTAAGTGACAGGGAAACACCCCTCCCCCATCACCAGGTTGGCAGTGACCCCAGTTCCTAGAGCTGCTACCGGCCACCGGTCAAGTACAAATGCTCTTCACTCCAGCATGTGTTCCAGGAGCTGCAAGGAGCCAAAAAGAAAACGGATATTATGACACCTTTGGACCACATATTATTAGGCAGTTGCATGTGTTAGGTTGGCCAAAAAGTCCGTATGGTTTTTTTGTGTAGAATAAAAGACACATTTTTCATTGTCACCAAGAGAACGTTGACCATTCTCAATTAATGTCTCGATTTGATCACTACCAACTTCAACTGGTCTCCCCAACCATGGAGAAATCTCCAGCATGAAACTTCACAAACCACTTTTGACACGTTCAATCAGTCACAGTGCCTTCATACACCGCACAAATCTTTTTCTGTGTTTCAGTTGCATTTTGCCTTTCTTGATATGCCAAAAATATCTCACATTTTCTGCCATCTTCAATATTAAAATGGCTACATAAAAATTCACCAATTTTGGTATTTTATTTTTAATGCACCCTGATAGGACAGCTGCCACAATATGATCTAACAAATCTGTCCCAAACGAAGTTCAAGTTAACTAAGCGCTACTGAAATCATTGGGTGGGGAAAAAAAGGATGAACTTTTTGGCCAACCCCATACTTAACATCTGATGAAGAATAATGGGATCCTCAGAAGATTAGATAGATCTCCTGAGTAAGAACCAGCGAGGAGGGCAAGGTTTCAGGAGTCTCGGTCGCAGCATCCCTGGGTAACAAAACCAACGCAGCAACCTTGAAATGTTCAAACATGGCCCAGATGCGTGTTCCCGAGCCATCTGGGGTTCCTTGGTGTTCTCTCCCACGGCAGACACGCTCCTTATGTTTGGCCAAAGTTCCAACTCAGTTGGAGCGCATGCACGACCCTCCCTTTACTCTTGGGAAGAATAAGGGGTGGGGACATTCTGGTCACCCAGGCTGGAGAAATGGACTAGGAAGGCACAGAGGGCTGAGTTTCCCAAGCTGGGTCCCTATACCAGCTGATTCTGTTTTTATACATTCAGAAATAATACGGGAGAGAGGCCTTGAAACATGATTCATACCCAGCGAACACTGGGAGGTTTAACACCCGGGCTAACGAGTTGTTTATAGACTGAAGCGTCCCCTTCTGTTAACGACATGAGATCATTTCACAGTTTCTCCAGCCCACTTTACCAAACACAGACTCGAGTGGATTTAACAATCCGGTGAACTGACAATCACAGAAAAATAGGCAATTCTCTAACATCAGGTTTAATAGCCAAGGTTCCCTATAGATTTAAAGTTACTATATGATGCGAGAGTAACAATATGAATCCTGGCAATGTTCATGGGAAGGCTATTTAGTAAAAGATTATGAGGAAATTGGTGGGGATGGGGGGATCTGGCTGGTGTGGCTCAGTGGCTTGAGCGTGGGCTGCAAACCAAGGGGTCACCGGTTCAATTCCCAGTCAGGGCACATGCCTGGGTTGTGCGCTAGGTCCCCAGTAGGGGGCACACGAGAGGCAACCACACTTTGATGTTTCTCTCCCTCTCTTTCTTCCTCACTTCCCCTCTCTCTAAAGATAAATAAAAACCTAAAAAAAAGAAAGAAAGAAATTTGGGGGGAAGCATTTACATATTTCTTTATTATTTAAAAAATTTCCAGTCATATTTTACAGTCCATGTAATTCTGTATTAGTTTTGGGTGACTCTTTTCATTCAAGTTCATGCATCATTTAGTCTCTGAACTGCAGGGAGGAAACTTTTATGGTATGTTCTCAAAAGAAATAGCCAAAGTGTTTATTCATTCATCAAATTATAATCACAGGCTAGATTATGATCTTCACTAGTTTTGTTGGCACCTGCATAGACATGTTGTTGAGCAGAGGACGGGTCGACAGAACAGAAACAATTGTGTCGTAAATATTCTTTTCAGACCCTAAGAATCAGTCGGCTTCATGTGCCCATGTACAGGGTCCAGCCCAAACAGCACCCATTTTTACCACAAAATCTTTTATTACAAAATCATGAGCATGGGATTCTGTCACATGACAACATCACAGTCCAGCACACCAGAGGACATTTTAGGTGAAGTGTTCAAATTAAAACTGTACATGAGTACACCCATATTATTACCCTGCCAACCACACTCAGGCAGGCATTTCTGCTGCCGGACCCTGTATATACTTGGCCAAAGAGGATGTGGAGAATTGCAAGCAAAGACTATCTTTATAAGTAGAGGTACAGCATCATGGGCCTCAGAAATAGGCATAACATGAGAATTATTTCTAGAAAAACAGCCAACTGAAAGAGTGGAAAATTAAGGAAGAAACTCATTTCACTCAACAAAGAGACAACCACACTTACACAGTCTGGCAAAGCTGAAGGAGTTATC
>PVKM010022687.1:0-21659 GCA_004027735.1 Carollia perspicillata
ACTTACAAAACAAAAACAAAAATGCACCTCTTGTTGGTTTCAAACTGGCCAAACTGTTTTTTCTGGTCTTGCTGTGGCATTTCTCCCTTCTGGATGTTTACTCAGCCAGTCTTGCGAGCACTCTCCCAAGAGGTAGTCTGGCGCCTCTCCCCTGTGTCTTAGGTGGGAGATCCAGGTCTTCTTCAGAGCACTCTTTCCCAGGGGTTATCGCTGTAGGCTGGAGTGCAGGTGCATGTGCTCAGCCCAGCTGCCTCAGTTCCGCAGTTTTGGGCTTGAACCCTTCCCAGTGCTATGGGGGAATGCTGCCTGGCTGGGTAGGGAGTAGGCTGAGTGGCTGTTGCAGGAGAATCCCCCAGACAGTTTTACTTTTTGAGAAATTCCTCCTACACCAGCTTGCTGCTCAGTACAGCCCAATTCTCCAGCCAGACCAGTGATTATTGGGGTCAGCGCGAGTCACTGCGAGACTCTCAACTCTCCCAATCCGGCAACCACAAACTCCATGGGTGATCACGACCCCTGTGTGTTTGCCTCTTTGTCCTTATTCCCTTCTCTGCAACTTCAAGCCCAGCATGACTTCTTTCATGGGGTTGTTGTATCAGCAGCAGGACAGCCCCAGCCTAAAGGAGCCAAGGGTCCATGGGATAGAGTCTGGAAATAACAAATAAGATTAGAGGCAATATTCTGGCCTTGATGTCTTCATCAGGTTCTCGCTGGAATAGATCAAAATTTGTCTTTATTTCCATAGCCAAAAAAAGTGTGGGGGGTGCCTTAGGACAAAAAATGTCACTGCTAATTCAATTTTTTTTTGTAATGTGTGAGTCACTCAGAACCTTTGGTTTTGTAGCCATCTTCCCACTGCAGTATGTTTTAATCCATTTGGAAATGAAGTTCATGGCCAGCTCTCTAGGCTTAGAGAGGCACAGATGACACCATCTGGACTGTCTTCCAACTATGGCTTCACTTACGAAGTTTGGAATGACTGCTGTCCTACTAGCCTAGGAGAGAAAAGCAACCATTCACAACAGTCTCTTTCCAAATGCCTGTCTTTTTCCTTTCCCACCTTTTTCAAAAATAAAACAAGGAAATTGAGGGTGGGATGACCAACATTTTAGGTGTTTCATAATCACCAAAGTTAATTCCACAATGTCCAGAATTTAGGCAGAGTCATGTTGAAATAGTATAGAGCCCTTCAAGACCAGTGAAAAATCATTGAACATTTAAAGCTTCCAGAATTTGTAATCCCAATCTATAAGCAGATTTCCATACACGGTTGTAGAGAAAGCGAAATTATCATTCATCACGGTCTGTGACTGTGAGAGCAGCCAGGCTGAGGCCAGTCCAGCAGCCAAAGCCATGCTTCCTCTCTGTACCCCATCTGAAGCCCAAAGTGACGAGGACATGGTACAGGCCCAGAATAATTCAGGCCCAAGAGCTCCCTCTCTGTTTGTATTGTGTTCTATAGATCTGCCTGCTTTTTTGCACATCTATGGGCTTGAATCAGGAAATTATCTCTATTGATTTTGTGGGATTGTGTGATATAAATTTACATTTTGTCTCCCTGCCCCCAAGCTGAATGCCAGCAATCTCTCCTTCCAGACAGCCAAGTACACTGGCCATTCAGCTGGCTCTGTGATTGGGGGCCTCTGCTGGATAAGCAGTGCTCTGAAGGTATTTATATTGAGATTATTTCAATTTTTAAATTTTTCTTCATGAATTGTGTCAGACACACAGTAAATATTGACAGCTGTGTACCCAGCACCCAAATTGTACAGGTGTTCACATTTCCTCATATTTGCTTCAGATTTGTTTACATAGAGAATGTCACAAAGAAAGCAAAAGGCACCCACTCCCCCACATGCACATGTCATCCCAGGCACCTCCCCACCTTGCTCCTTAAGTGTAAATACAGTTTTGAAGCTGCTGTGTATCCCCCACAAATGTTTCTGTATTTTTACCACATCTGGATGCAGCTTTACAATTTGGAGAGATGATACGGTGCTCACCATATCTTCAGCAGTATGATTTTGAGTTTTATCAACATTGAGAAATGTATACCTAGGCTAGTTTAACTTCATTTGAGTATTTCACCATGTAGATAAATGTGACTTACTGTCATTACACTCTAGGCTGTTTTCAATTTTCACTATTACACACAACACCACAGTGAACACTCTTACCTCTACCTCCTTGTGGACAAGTGTAAGAGTTGCTTTAGGGTGGTGTCTGTTACATTCTTTTTTTTTTTTTTACTGTGACCCTGGGAAAGAATACATTTACACTGCAACCAACACATATGCAATTTTTAGAAAAGCCAACACCAAATCTTGCTATGTGTAATGCATGCTGATATTTCCTTTCACTTCTTCTTTCACTTTTATGGCTGTTTAGGACCCCTTCTGATTTCACAACTCATTACAGTGGGAGGGGGGGTTGTGGGAAGTGCCACTCTGGGGTATACGCCTGAAGATTGCTGAGTTGGAGGGTATTTGTGTGCAAGTTTATCTAGATGCTGATGAGCCCCCTTCAGAACTGCTCCAGCAGCAATGTGGGAAGGTCCCATCATCTCTATCCTTTGCCAAGGTTTTTCGTTGTGAGAATTTCTTGAAAATTTTTGCCATATTGCTGGGTGTAAAGAATCTCACTGCTACTTCAATTTGCATTTACCCCATTTCTTTGCTCAACCTGACCTTTTACGCTTACATATGAGTTTTTAGAATTAGCACCTACATATTTTAATAGGAAGTGTTTTTTCACTATTGTGTATGGTCTAAATACAGGGTGTGGCACAAATAACGCCCCTATTTATTACAAAATCATAACCATGTAATTCTGTAACATAACAGTATCACACTCAAGCACACCATATAACATTTTAGGTGAAATGTTCAAATTATTGTCCATCTCATGCAAGACATTCATATGCCCTACCAACCACACTCAAGCAAGCCTTACTTCTGCCAGACCCTGTAGTTTCTAATCACCATAAAATTTCTTCATTGACACATGAATTACTTAAAAGTGTAATAGTTTCCCAATGGAGTGGAAAAAAGATTAGACTGTACTTTTCCCCTTTTCCAATGTTATCACGTCATCAAGGAAGTGGTCTCTATCTTTTCTGTCTATGGGTATCTTTCACTGTTGGTATTTGTATTGAGTATACAATTCTAGATTGACATTTTTTCCCCAGGAGTTTGAAGGGACTATTCCACCATTCTGGACTATCAATCTGTTTTTCCTTTGCAGATAATTTTATTGTTGTTAATATTTTTTGTTATTTTTCTGTTTCAACCTAATGGATCCATATGTAGATATATGTGTATGTATCCTGTTTAGAGCTCACTATGCTTCCTAAATTCTGAAAATTCTCATTGAATATTGCCTGTTTCCCATTGCCTCTATTCTTTCCTTCTAGAACTCTCTGCTCATTCTGTCCTTCATATCGTTTATCCATCTTGTCCATAGTCACTTCTCTGTGACCTTTATTTGGGGTAATATTCTTAGCTCTGTCTTATACTTCAGTAATTCTCTTCATAGCAGTGTCTAATCTGCTAGCACATTTATTGAGGTTCTATTTTATGTGTCCACATTTTTTATTGGCAGACATTCCGTTTGATTCTTTTTCAAATCTACTTGTTATCATTTTTATATTATCTTGTAGGAGACCATTCTGCTTGGCATGGGCCCAGCCCCAGGTGACAAACATTTACTGCAAAGTACCTTCCTAAAATCCATGCTAAACCTTCCAAAGATGAGTGTAACCAGTCCAACCACTTTTGCCTTTTCCTTTGCTAATATCCTTCTTCTGTGATGTGATTAGTGGCATTGGCTCCTTTGTTTTCTGTAAAAGGTAACCACCTAAAGCAACCTGTGCATAGTAAATGAGGACCATCATGTAATGTGCTGAGAAACCCAATAAAGGCCGGTCACGGCAAGGGCCAAGGCTTTTGCTCCTCTTGAGAGAAAAGCCATGCTGTCCCTTTTCCTCCACCAGACTCAGTAGTCCGGATGAATGTCTCATTTCCTCCATAATGACGCAAACACTGCGGGCCAGTGTCCTCATCATTATCTTGCCATTTTAGGATGATTGATATTTTTCTTTATCTTAATAAAAGTTTTAAATGGACTTACAGTATCTTTTAGATTGCCATTCTGTTACCTAAAGTTCTTAAGGTAGCTAATTTTACTGTGTATGGTGTCTGCTGACTCTTCCTCATGGTCAACAATTTCTTGCTATGTTTTATAGTTTTTAAAAGATAGCTAAATCCTAGAGGGTACTGCTTACACCATGGGAGTCCCATGGATCCTAGTGCTATAGTAGTGGTATTACATAATGGTTTTGCATTCATGTGTGCAGATATCCCTGGGGGTTTCACCAGTCTAGAACAAATTTTTGATGTGAATTTATCACTTTAGAAATCCATCACTTACTAGTAGTGTAATTTGACTTTCAGTATCAATGTGTGGTGCACATTTGGTAGTTCTGTTTTCTATAGGTGAGTCAATTTTGTAGTTTTTCAGTTTGGTTAATGACAAATCCTTCAATTTACTTCCCTGGGATGATGGGTGCAAGTTTTTGAATCCTTTTTCATTAAGGCAATAATTGTATTAGAGTTCTAGCTTTAGTTTACTTGGACTTCCTTATTCAACAACTCCCACTCTCCTTGTAGGGACAGTGGGGTGGAGCAACCCAAATGGAGAGGTAAGTGTGTGCCTTTCAGTGACCAGCAATGCTGACTTCAGTATAGGAAAGTTCTTTCCTCTCATCATAACACAGGCCACTGTCTCCATATCCCCTGAGGCTAATTTTTTTCACATTGGTCACTGGTATACATTTCAAACTTCAAACTTGGGTGTGTCATATTCCTTTTGTTTCCCAGCTCAACTTGATTATCTAATGGTGCATGCTTTCTGTACCTTTGATGTATAGGAAAAGCTAACTTTAGTCCTTCCTAGGGTCATCCACATCCAAAGAGTGGCTGTGTTTGAATCTCAGTCATATGTCTACATAAATTGCACAGATGTAGTTATTGTCCCTGTCTACATGTCTTCTTTTATACACCCCCTCTCTGTGATTTTTTTGGATGCTAAGAGGGTAAGAGGCTTTAATGAGTCTTCTTGTGGTCTCATCTACCTAGAAGCACCACACAGCTTTCCTTCTCTATGTGACTGACAAATGAGCTTCCCCTCTGCTGTCCAGGAATCCAAAAGTTCTGTTCACTCTCTCCCTCCCTCTCTCCCTCTACCCCCTGCCCTCTGGCCCCTATGGCTCATTCTTTTCCTCCCTCCCTCATTCCTGCAGACCCTAATTCTAAGGGAATACATTTTCCCCATTTCTTCAAACCATTACACTTTGTGTTCTTAGATGCCCTTTTCCTAAAGGGTTATGCTTTGAAAGCCAAATCCCAAAAGGACACACTCTTCTCTGACTTCTACTCCACTACAAATGTCCCATGAGGAAAGAGAGACTGCTCCCCATTTGAATACAGGGAAGGAAAATTTGTGAGGAACAACAACAAAAAAAAAAACACAAAAAAAATACCTTGTAATGCTTTTCTAGAGTTGTGGTTAATATCCTTTGGCTTTAAAATTGGACACGCCTAATTTCAAATCCTGGCCATGCTTCTACTACTAATGTGACTTGGGATGAGTTACATAACCTCTCCTAGCATTGTTTCCTCATTTTGATTGGGGGATAGTAAATTACTTACTCTGCAGGTTTGAAATGAGTAGTAAACAAAATTGTGCATGTACATCATTTCTTTCCCTATCTAGCACACAGTCATTTAATTGCTCAATAATGGGTCATTATTTTTATGAACACATGATATTTGTTAGGATTCACTTTTCACTTAGAGCTAGATAACCTCAGATGAATTATTTAAGCTCTTGCTCTCTTGGTTCCCTCATGTGTCAGAAGTTGTATGGGCTGTCATTTTTAATGATAGTACTTAGAATTCTATAGCATATGCTCTTGGTTTCCCATCAGGACCCCTCTATAGCACCCAGCTCCTCTGTAGCATCCAGATAGAGCCTCATTTTCATTCTTCTTGAAATCAATGGTAACCACCCTTCTGGAGACTCTTCAGACATTATGAGAGATGCTCCTTCCCAGGGCCATCCCCAGACAATAGCTGACTGAGGTGGGGGGTATAAAAGCCAGCTACCTTTCATCAAGACAGTACTGACTTTGGAGCAATTCACACTCCAGCACTCTCTACAGAAATAGACTGAGGCCAGACTGAGATACCAGACACCACCACATCTTTGTCTAGCTTCTTAGTCTGCTTTGTCTGGTCTCCTTTACCTTCTTATAAGTCTCTCTGGAGAACATTCTCATCATTTGTAGAAGTCCCTTCTTAGCTTCTGTTTCTAGGGACCCACCTAAGACAGAGCCCAAATTCATAGTAAGGCTTAGAACCCAATATTCCTAACACCGAAGATGAAGGCCTTAACTTTTATATTGTACTGTATTTCTATAAATTAAGTTGTTTTGCAGATATATGCATGAATGTCTAAGATAAGGTGAATGTACAAAAATGGTATTCATTCATTGATTCAAAAAATACTTATCAAGGGCTTATTATGTGTTAGACAGTGTTGTAGGCCCTGGAAATCATGGGGAAAACCTCATAAGTATGTAAAAAAAACCCTGTATTTTGTAATGATATTAATAATTACCATTTACTGGCAAGCTATTAACTGCGAGATACTTTACATATTATATCCAATACAACAACATTGTGAAGCTGATGTTACTTTTGCCTTCATCATAGGAAACTAAAACTGAGAAAGGTCAAGTAGCTCGTCTAAGGTCATGCAGCCAGGAAGTTATGGAGGCAAGATTCATGTCAATCTTCACAACCCACATTCTTTTGATAAGATTTTACTTTCTAATTAATCCCCTAGAATTTCAGTTATCTGTTTGAACCTCTGCATCCCATATAAGACTTGACTTAATTACAAGACAAGATCTTTTTTATTTTACTATCCCCAGACCTAGAAAAACCTTGACATAATAGGTACCTGGAAATGTTTTTGAATGAATGAATGAATGCATAAATGGGGATGAATGGTCAGGACATGGGGGTGATCTGTCCCCACAATTGATGCTGCACAACCTCTTCTCTGCAGGCCCAGTTTTCTTCTGGTTTCCCACTCCAGAAAAGGGTGGTCAGAGAAGACACAATCTAGCCTTTGTCATCTGTTTCAGTTTAATTCAACCAATGCTTCCTATGGGCCAAATATGGGGAAACTTGTAGTCAGTTCCCAGCTAACAGTTGGGCCTGGCTGAGCCATCAGCCTGAGCAGGAGCTGATAAAGCCCATGAGAGGAGCTGGGTGCCCTAGATATTGTGAAACGTTAAGCAGGAAAGTTACTGGGGGCAACAGAGTAGCCAGCTAAGGGCAAATAAGATGATCTAAACTTCTGGGCATGTCCATTATCTAGAAAGACATGTGCATCCAAGTACTTCTGCAGAAGTTCAGGGTGAGTTAGGACACTGAAGGCAGGCTCCAGGAATGTGCTTGGTTGAAATTTATCAGGAATTGTCACGTTGAGAGAGACTCTACAGAGCCGTGAGGCAAGTAGATGCTTCTTCTGAAGGTTAGACAAGATGTCACTTGATATGAGCATCCGTGAGATTATTTTCCAGCCTCTTATCACTGAGAAGGGCTCACATTGCAAAGCTACAGCTTTGTATTTCTACTTCGGAGCACTTCTCCTGGTCATTGGTTTTGGGGTGAGGGATAGACATTTAACCCAAGCTGGGGCAGTTGGAATCTCTCTCCTGGACAATGTAACTCATGGATGTAGTGTCCAGGAGTTAGGAGCTGTGTGGAGCGGTAGGTGGATGGTTGATAAATCCTGTCACTGAATGAGATCTGCAGGGCCACCCTGATTCCCACAGTTCCTTGAATTTCTTGTTTATCTTTTCCTTACATTCTAAAAACTACTATATGTCTCCAACAAATTTCCTTTTTCACTTAAACTAGCAAGAGTAGATTTCTATTACCCACAGTTAACTAAAAGCACTGCCAATTAAGGTGGAAGAGAGACTCAGTACGGCTGCCTTTTAAATGTACTGATCCTTCCTTTGGTGTATTTTCCTCCTATTCTTAAGAGGGGAAAAAGAGGAAGCTTCTGACACTTCCAGTCTAGTGGGAGCGTCAGACAGAAACAATTTATTTGAACACAATGTGGTAAATTCCATAAGGAAGGTATGCTGAAGTGTCATCGGTTGGGGTGAGGTGAGGGTGGGGAAGGCTTCACACAGAGCTGAGTGTCAGTATGGCTGGGGGTTTTGACAACTGAGGTATTATCAGGAACTTTGGAAGAGTGTTAACAGTTTTTATGTTTCTTTTTCTATTTTTAAAGAGGAAAGGAGGGAGAAAGAAAAGGAGAGAAACACCTATGTGAGAGAGAAACATTGATTGGTTGCCTCTGGTATGTACCCTGCCGGGACCAAACCCACAACCTAGACATGTACCTTGACTAGGAATCGAACTGATTACATTTTGCTTTGCAGGATGACACCCATCAAACAGCCACACTGGCCAGAGAAGTTCTTATGTTTTTAAATGGATAAGAGATGAAAGAGGACCTGGAGTTAGATGTAATTTGCTTCTGTTGTTAAGAGTTGTTTTAATAAAGAGAGTCTAGTTTTTGCTGTGGTGACATTAACTCTGTACTCTCAGTGGCTCTGCACAACAAATTCTATCTTATTGTACATATGCAGTAAGGCGAGTACAGATTCTACTCCATAGAGTCATGTAGGGGCCTGGATGACAGAGGCTGTGACACCTTGTTGGTGCACCATCTAGAACATGAGGCCCCCCTAGTCACCAGCACAGGGGAAGCCAGAGGGACAGGGTCATTATAACAATTAAATGTTTTAGCCCAGAAATGATGTCACTTTCAGTCCAGCCTATCATTCAGAACTAATCACATGGCCCTGCTCAACCTCATGGGGAGAGGGCTGTGTCTTTCTCTGGTGCACTCAGGAGAAATTGAGGAGCAGCTAAGAGTGAGCACTAGAAGCACCCCCCCCCCCCCAAAGAGAAGACCACCATTCTTATACGTGGATCTGAGTCTTAGTTCCTAAACCTGAGACCCTGCCCTGGTCATTTATCCTCAAATGCATTCAGTTTACACTTGCTCTGTCAGTGACACCCTGACCACATACCTTAGCTTAGTAGCAAAGAGTTCCTAGGGTTCTGGGGAGAGCAGACAGACTCTGTGTGGACTTTATGGGACCCAGCAGCATTAAGTGCTGTGGGATTCTTCACAACTTCCTACTGGAGCACTTTCAGAGAAGAATCTTGTAGTTACAGCCCATCTCTTTCTCTACATTCCTCCAGTTCTCTTTGAGATGTCTCGGCTCCTGATACCTCAAGCCACACTCCATGATTAACTGAGAGATGTTGCAAGATGCATAATAAGTCTTCAAATGTTCAAAACTGACCTCTCCATCTCCCCTTGCCAAATACCTGATAGCTTTCTTCACCTTAGCTAAAGACAGCCCATGTCAACCTTGACTGCTTGCTCTCTTTCTTTTACATCCCACATCCAATGTCGAAAATCCCATTAGCTGTACTTTCAGAATATATCCCAAATCCAACTACTCACCACTTTTATTCCTATCACCTTGGCCTGAGCCACCATCATCTCACAATTTTCCTATTAGATTCCTGACTGACCTCACTACCTCTATTTTTTGTATAAGTATGGTCTGTTCTCAACACAGCAGCCATCAGATAGTAATAAAAATGTGTCAGATCATGTCATTACTCTGTTCAAAGCCCTACAGTAGCTCTCCTATCATTCAAAGGAAAAACAAAATGCTCCTGCATACCCTTCCCCCCAATGCTTTTTTGACACCATCTCCTATTCCTTATTTCCCCACTCCCTGTGGGAGTGTTCACTCTCTGAGGGCAAGTTCTTTCTCACTTTGGGTCATTTGATGTGTTACAAGCATCTATTCACATGATGCATTTCAAGAATCTAAGTGGTTCTTGGCACACAGTAAATGCTCAATGTCTGTGGAATACACACTATGGAAATGTGGTTTGAGAGATGTTTGCCCTCAATGAATCCAGGTGATGAATTGATCTTACCCGTCTGCAACCTTGGGATTGTGAGCACCAGAAAAATGGCAGATATAGCTGAGCACTTCCAATACCGGACACTGAAGAGAACACTGGGTCCTCTTGTGGGTCATCCCCTAAGAGATGATAAAATGACATAAATCTACAGATAAAAGAAGAGGGTTCAAAGCAAACTCACCACAAGGAATGTGGTTTAACCTAGGATGGTCCCATCCCTAGATAAGAAAATGCAGAGTGTTAGAAACCTCTAGCAAGAAACTCAATGTATAGTTATAGGCCAGAGCAGCTGACTGTGCATCTCTGTCATAGGCCAAGTTTGTGAAGTTCCCACCAATTTCTCCATTATATGTCCACCTTAGCATCCAACCAATGTTCACATGGCATTTCACCAAAAACCTGGCCCTAGGTGGGCCATTATGGTCCTACCAGCCTGTATCCTTGAATATCACTTGTATTCATGTGGAAAAACAAGAAGCAGCAGTGTAGGGTGCTGGAAATGGCTTCAAAGTCAGACAAGCCTGAATCAAGGTCTTGAGTCTTACTTCCCCCATTTTCAAAATGTGGATAATATCTACACCACAGAGTTAGTAGAAGAATTAAATTACATAGTGGATGTTAAGACTCTAGCACAGCACATGGCACTGGACCAATACCCAATCAATGCCTGATCCATTTTATGCTTCTGGTCCCCTATAAAGACACAAGTTTTCTGTAGGACTCCCAACATTGATTACTCGTACAGTATGCCACCTGTTCTCTAATGATGTTTAATGATGCATGGACCTATTTCTGCTTCTCCCAACACCCATGGCTGAGTCTTTCTTCCAAGGAAACTCTCAATTACCAGGGCTTAGTGCAAGATATGAAGTGGTTTCCACCATTAGAAGAGAAAAAAATGTCTCTAGAGTCTTGGGTAGAGAAGACAGGTTTTAGTTAAAAATCTATCAGTGGGGAACTGCTGGTATGCCAAGCCTGATTCTGTTGAAGGACTATGTCTGATTCTACATGACTAGGTTTCAATTATGCTTGACCAAAATATTACTAACACAGAGAAAGTCCATATATCAGCCTCCAAGCTTAATAAAAAGTCCTATGTAGAGAAAAGGTTGGAGAATGAATATATAATATGAAGGTGGAGAAGAACTTTCTACATGAAATAGACAAAAACTACAAAATGAGAACTGGCAAATTTCAGAGACAATAGTGTGGTGATTGCCAAGGGGAGGGGGAGGTAGAGAAGGGGATGGGGGGATAAATGATGATGGATAAAGACTTGACTTGGGGTGGTGAACACACAATACAGTGTACACATGAGGTGCATCTGCCAGTGTCACCCCAATAAATTCAATTTTAAAAATTTCACCAAATTGCTCTGGCTCGTGTGACTCAGTGGATTGAGCACTGGCCTGCAAAGTGAAGTGCCACTGGTTTGATTCCCAGTCTAGGGCACATGCCTGGGTTGTGGGCCAGGTCCCCAGTTGGGGATGTGAAAGAGGCAACCACACACTGATGTTTCTCTCCCTCTCTCCCTCTATTCTCCTCTCCAAAGGTAAATAAGTAAAATCTTAAACAGTTTTTTCACCAAATAAAAACATCTTAATGTGTTCCAAAACATTTTTGTAAAAAACAAATTTTGAAAACTGGTGTGAATCATTTATACCTAATATATAAAGAGCTCTTACAAATCAGTGAGATAAAAATCAACTGTTCTAATAGAAAAGTGGTTAATGGACATGAAATATACATTTATAAAAGAAATAGAAACATTTAATAAAATATTCTACCTCATTCATAAACAAATAAATACAAGTAAAAACAAGATATCATTCCCAGATATTACAATGGCAAAGATTATCCAGAAAAATACTATCTAGTATTGACAGGTGCTCAGGAAAGTGAACATTTCCATACTACATTTGAGGCAAATAAATATATTGATAGTAAGTATTAACCAGAATACCATGCATATAATTTGACTAAGCAATAATCATAAATGGGCACAAATATTTGGCTATTAAAGTGCTTAATTGAAGCATATTAACAAAAAATCAGGAAATGGGATGAATGTCAAAGGAATCCCATTCTTTAAACTATGGGTCCTTTGAAGGACAGAAGATAGTCTAGTCATGAAGAATAGAAGTGGAGGAAAAAAACTCCCTGTGATGGATAATTCAGCCATTCAGCTATGCCCATTCATTCAACAACTATTTACTGGGTGCATGTCAGTATGTTTAGTACCAGTGATGTCAAGATGAACAAGACAGAGTCCCTACCATCAAGGAACACAATTTTTAAGTGTGAGATGCATTTGATGAATGACACAAGAGGCATGAACTGAGTGTGGCCACACTGTTACCCTCCCTACCTCAACAAAAGTAGATCCTGGCAAATGACCCAGATTTGGGAGCATCTATAGCAGCATTTAGCAGTTCTACACCATGAGTAAAATTACTAGAGATAGAGATAAGATCAAACTGAGATGAAATGTAGTTTTTGAAACTTTAAGCCCAAGAGGAGTGTGCATTAGTGGCTACATAACAATATTACCAGAGACTTAGCAGTTTAAATCAATTCATGTTTATTATGTCAGAGTTACTGTAGCTCAGGAGTCTGGGCATGGCTTAGCTGAGTCTTCCACTTCTGGGTCTTTGAACACTGCAATCAAGGTGTTGGCCAGGTCCATGGTTTCATCTGAAGGCTCAACTGGGAGCAGAGTCAGCTTCCAAACTCATGTAGTTGTTGGCAGGATTGAGATTTTTATGGACTATCAAACCGAGGGCCTCATTTCCTGCTGGTTGTTGGCCAGAAGTCACCCTCAGTTGCCAGGTGTTTGTTTGCCAGTAGCTACTTTCAGATCCTTGCACATGGGCCTCCTTAACATTTCCACTTGCTTCACCAAAGCTAACAAGGGAAGAAAGTCTGCTACCAAGACAGACACTGTAGTCTTATGTAACATAATCATGGGAGTGCCATCCTGTTACTTTTGCTGTATTCTGTTGGCTAGAAGTATGTCACAGTCTCTGCCCACAGTCAAGAGCAGATTACACAATGGCATGTGTACCAGGAGGCTGGGATAATTTGGAATCCTCTTAGAGTCCGTCTACCACAGCATACAAGAAGAGAAACATTAGGTCACTGAAGCTGAGTCACAGGGGCAGCCAAGTCATAGCAGCAGTGTGCGGTAGAATAAAGGAAATCTCCCAACCAAGCCCAAGGGAGTAGTCTTGTCCTCATCTGTCTACTAAATGGTTCCACATTTGCAAAATAGTCTATCTCATGAGTTTTTCTAAGCATGTTTGTGATTTATTTGAAGCAGGAAACTCAAACTCTAACTCTAACACCCACAAGGTCAGGCAGAGAACACAATAAGCACAGCTAGAAGGGTAATAGGAAAATGTGGGAGCTATGGCAGATAAGCACACAGCCCATCGCAAAGGCACAGCCACCAGGCAGCTCAAGGAAATTGTCACCAACACAGGAGTATGGGCCTGTTCCTGCTAGAGCTTCTGATTTTACAAAGGAGCCCCCAAACCACATTTATACATGAAATTTCCAAAATCTTAAAATTATTTTGTGAACTAAACAAAACACATCTACAAGTCAGAGCCAGCCCCCACAACCCCAGTTTCAGACCCCACCTGGCATCTCTATGCCTTTGGCAGGGACATGAAGGAAGGCCACTTGCTAAATTCCAAGCTAATATTTTCCACTTTGCTAGCACCTGTCTGCTGCTGAACTTGTTCCCTTTTCTTTTCAATTTCTGATGTGTGAGCTCCTCACATTGCAAGCAGACCAGCTTGATGATTAGTTTTAAAGTTTTCAAATTTGGAGGTAAGTGGACTCTTATTTATTTATTTATTTATTTTTTGCTGTTTTTTATTTATTTATTATTTTTTTTATTTTAATTGTTTTTCAGTACAAAATATACAAAGAACTTACACGACTCCACTCCAAGAAGACAAGCAACCCAATTAAAAAATGGGCAAAGGACCTGAACAGACATTTCTCCAAGGAGGACATACAGAGGATTCAGAGACACATGAAAAGATGCTCAATATCGCTAGCCATCAGAGAAATGCAAAGTGGACTCTTATTAAGAAGTCATTTGATAAAAATTAATCCTTCCAGAATTATGTTAGACTTAGAAGAAACCTGCAGTTCTCTCATTAGCTGGTTGGAAGTCCTTGTCCACCTTGGAGGCCCCAGTACTCCTTCCCATGGAGTCTGGGGACCAGAGACCAGGGTTTCTCAAATCACAGGAAAAGATGCAACAGAACTTTGAATTCAAAGGCTGTGGCTAGCCCCTGCCCCCTGAGCTGATCCTTGAATTTAATCATTCCACTTTAGCCTGAGAATGAAGGGACAGATTTTCATTTTACTCAGTAGATTTCAGAGTTTACCAGCCTAATCCTTACAGATCTGTTACTGACCCAGCAAAGAGAATAGCTAAATGAACATGCGGGGCCTCTGCAAAGGAGCTCCTGGGAGACAGCCTTTGAGAGGAGACCTCCCTCTGGCCCATCCAGAGGAATAGCCTGGGCCCAGGCTCCAGAGGGCTGTGGTCCTGTACCAGCTGCCTCCACCCTCAGGGCCATGGCAATGTGTTCCTGGGGGCCTGTGAAGTGTCCAAAGCAGATAAATCACTGGTTGTTTTTGAAGGAAGGTATCTAATTTCTTTCCTTTTACTAAATGTTTGTATTTCTAGGCTTTGAAAAGATAATACAGGCACATGGGTTAAAAAAGAAATCCAAACAGAACAAAAGGGACTCCCATAAAAAGTCAGTCCCCTGCTCCAACCTGTGTCCCCATTCTCAACCCTGTTATCGGTTTCCCGGTTACTGTTATAAATTTCTTGAGTCAGCAAAATGGCTACTTTTAAACTTCCTAATTTGGTCTCAAAAATAGTCAAAGGCCAAATAGAGCCCACAATAATGTAATTAAAATAAGTGATAGAGTTACACACCTAACACGTCACAGGGAGACAAAGATTATACATGCAAACTCACACCCACAAAAATAAAATGTGTGTGTGTGGATGTACACATATGTGTAGAGTGGATGTGTTTGCATGCAAAGATTGTATCTGTGTGGGTAGAGAGAGTAGGTATGTGTGCATGAAGGATGCATAACTGCAGTGTGTGTGTGTGTCTCTTTGTGTGTGGACAATGTGTATGTGTCAAGGCGTGTGTGTGTATAGAGTGTATCTCTGTGGGTAGAGGGTAGGTATTTATACATGGAGATCGTGTAACTGTAGTGTGTGTGTGTGTACAGTGGTATGCGTAGAATGCGTGTGTGTGTCTGGTGTTGGGAACCACTGTGTCTGGTTTCAGGAGTTGTAATCACCCCCTATGGCTAAGGCTGAGTGAGCGACCTCTGGACTGTGAGCGACTGAGGAAACAAAGTTTATCTCCCTGGTAAGAGTGCTGCCTCTGCCATCTCTAGCCCCCAATGCTTGGTTGGTTAGTCAGAGTCTATGGGTAAGACCCCTCAGAGAAGGGGCAACCCAAGCAGACACAATCTTGTGGGAGGCCATCAAGAAAGGACTTAGGGGCTGAAGCAAGGTGAGGGCGAAGGACCCTCAACCCCCACCCCGGCTATTTTGACATAGCCTGATTCCTCTTACCATCTTGGAGAAGCTCTGGGAGAAGTGCTTCCTGGCTCTAATCCACTTAAGCCTGAATCTTGATGGGGAGGGGATGCAGCCCTCTGCTGGCTAGAGCGGTTTCCAGAGTAATCAGGCATAAGAAAGAATATGTAAAATTCTGTGAAACCTGCTTTTGTTTAGAATCCTCTCAATTAAATAAGCGTCCAAGCAAGAAATGAGTTTGTTCCTCAAAGTTTTATGGCTCTTTAGCTATCTGACCCTGACTCAAAATAGGCCCTCAGAGTTCTTTTTTATCTATTATTTGACCCTTACTGCTTGACATTGATTGATGAGCCTTACCTGTATCCCTGTGTGTTAGGAACCTAATAAAATGCCATTGAGCACAGGGCTCTGGGCCTTTCTCCCTTCACAGACTATTCCCTTTCCTCCCCAAGCAAATTATGTCTTGGTAGCATTATGTTCATCCGTGGCAGATGAAGGGGTCTGGGGGCGGAGCTCCCCCTGAATTCCCTCCACCCTCAGAGTCCTCTGAGTACTCTGGAGTATGCTGGAGTCCCAGCATACCTCAGACTGCAGCCCGCCTGAGTTATGACATAACTCACCTGAAAATTCTCCTGTAAAGGGAAAGGGGCCAATCAAATGTGAATTATTCTTATTGTAAGCTCCCCAAAGACAGGGACCTTATATGATTTATCTCAGTATAACCCACAACACTGGGAACGGGGCCTGGCACACAGCACACAATAAATGCTTACAGAGCCAACTATGGCTTCCTTTACTATCACTGTATCTCATAATCTGACCTCCCACAAACTCGCCATTTTCTGGATTCAACTTGCAATCCTTCCCCCCCTAACAGGAGTCTTATCTCTTTTCCACACTTTCTAAAAAGTGGCTAGTTGGGTGAAATATCATAGTTAACACTATATTTATCCAAAGGATATCCTATCTCATTTTTACATATTGGTACTTTAAGTCCTATAGAATACACTCCTGCTGTCTTGATCCATTTTGCTTTCCCCTTCAACTGATCACAAAAAAAGAGTAGGTGGGAGCTGTGAACACCAGGATACCTGTTGAAAGAAAGAACCCACCAACAAAGGAACCACCAAAAAATAATAAAAGAAGATGGTGAAGGAATGAGTGGGAGCCACACTAACCTCTTCCCAGGACCAATCTGGAAGTACAACTAAATGGTGGAGAAATTACCCAGAATCAACAAATGAACAAGAGTGAGAGAGAAGCCTCAAAACGACATACGGACAGAAGAACCAGCTTCAACACAACCTATCCACACCTGCAAAACAGCATACAAGAAATGGTGGGTGGAGTGACCCAGTTAATCAGCTGGATGAAAGGACCCAGCAAAGAAAAATCAAAAAACAATCAAAACCCATATACATCCAGAGAGCCAACATAAATGACAGCCCAAGAGCAGCAAGTTCAGGAGGTCAAGGAAACTATACCATTGAATCTCACAAGTCTCCTACCATAGCAGTTCACACCACAAACCTATGCAGTCAGAACAGATCAATTTTAGAAGCAGAGGCTAGCAAGAAGAGTCTTACAAATGATGGGAAGACAAAGAAACAAACCCCAAATGAAAGAAAAGAAGGAAGCCTCAGAAAGAACACTAAATGAAATACAGGCAAGTCAATTATCAGATACTGAGTTCAAAGCAATGGTTACAAGGAAGCTCTATGAGCTTACAGAGAATTACCAAAAACTACAGGGAAACTATGATGAACTCACTGCAAATTATATCAAAATGAAAACAGAAATAGAAACTCTCAACAAGGGCCAAGAGGAAATGAAGAATACAATTACTGAATTAAAGAACACAGTAGAGGGAATCAAAAGGAGGTTAGATGAAACAGAGGATCAAATCAGTGAGCTGGAGGACAAGGTAGAAAAAAACACTCAGAAAAAGCAATAAGAGGAAAAAAGATTCAGAAAGAATGAAGAGGAGTTAAGGGAATCCCCGGACAACATGAAATGTGAAAATATCCATATACTAGGGACACCAGAAGGAGAAGAAGAAGAGCTAGGGATAGAAAATCTGTTTGAAAAAGTAATGATGGAAAACTTCCCTAATTTGATGAGAGAAAAAGTCACACAAATCCAGGAAACACAGAGAAGCCCAATCAAGAGAAACCCAAAGAAGCCCACTTCAAGACACATCATAATTAAAATGTCAAAATTCCAAGACAAATAGAGAATATTGAAGGCAGCAAGGGATAAAGAGGAAATAACATACAAGGGAGACCCAATAAGACTAGCAGCTGACTTTCCAATAAAAATGATGCAAGCCAGAAGGAAATCACAAGAAATATTCCAAGTTATGAAAACCAGAGGCATGAAACCAAGATTACTCTATCCAGCAAGGCTCTCAGTTAAAATGGAAAGCCAAATAAGGAGCTTCCAGGACAAAAGAAACCTCAAAGAAAACACCTCCTCCAAACCATCTCTGCAAGATATGCTAAATGAACTGCTTTAAGAAGAGAAGAGTGTGAGAGAGAGGAACACAGGTATGAAAAATGGCAATGAATAAGTACCTATCAACAATAACTTTAGATGCAAATAGATTAAGTGCTATAATCAAAAGACATAGAATAGCTGAATTGATAAGAAATCATGACCCACACATATGCTGCCTGGAAGAGATATACCTTAAAACAAAAGACCTACACAGACGGAGAGTGAAGGTCTGGAAACAAATATTCCAAACAAATGGACAGGAAAAAAAACCCTGGGGTAGCAATACTCATATCAGACAAAATAGACTTGAAGAAAAGGGGCATAAAAAGAGACCCAGAGGCTCACTTCACAAGTAAGAATCCATCAAGAAGACATAAACATTGTAAATATATATGCACCCAACATAGGAGCACCAAAATATATAAGGAAAATCTCAGAGGACTTCAAGAAAGATATAGACAGTAACATAATTATAGTAGGGGATTTCAACACCCCACTGTCAAAAATGTATAGATATTCCAAACAAAATATCAACAAAAATATTGCAACATTGAATAAAGGCCATATATGAGAGACCTACAGCCAACATCATACTCAATGGGCAAAAACTAAAAGCTTTTCCACTAAGATCAGGAACAAGACAAGGTTGTCCACTTTCACCACTTCTATTCAACATAGTACTGGAAGTCCTAGCCACAGCAATCAGACAACAAAAGGAAATAAAAGGTGTGCAAATTGGAAAAGAGGAAACAATACAGTCATTATTTGCAGATGACATGATAGTGTACATGGAAAATCCTATAGATTCCACCCCAAAACTGCTCAACCTAATAAATGACTTTGGCAAAACAGTGGGATACAAAGTCAATATCGAGAAATCAAAGGCATTTTTAAATACCAATAATGAAACAGTAGAAGTAGAAACCAAGAAAAAAATTCCCATTCAATATGGCAAAAAGAAAAATAAAATACCTAGGAATAAACTGAACCAAAGAGGTAAAAGACCCATATGCAGAAAACTGCACAACACTGAAGAAAGAAATCAAGGAAGACACATACAAATGAAAACATATACCGTGTTCATGGATCAGAAGAATTATCATCATCAAAATGTACATATTACCCAAAGCAATTTACAGATTCAATGCAATACATATAAAGTACCAATGGCTTATTTCACAGACATAGAACAAACACTTCAAAAATTTATGTGGAACCATAAATGACCCCGAATAGCTGCTGCAGTTTTAAAAAAGAAGAGCAAAGTAGAAGGGATCACAATACCTGATATCAAACTGTATTACAAGGCCACTGTATTCAAAACAGGCTGGTACTGGCATAAAAACACATGAACCAGTGGAACAGAATAGAGACCCCAGAAATAAACCCAAGTCTCTATGGTCAATTAATATTCAACAAACAGTGCAGCAACATAAAATGGAATAAAGATAGCCTCTTCAGCAAATGGTGTTGGGAGAACTGGAAAGCTACGTGCAAAAAAATGAAACTCGAGCACCAACTTACACCATACACAAAAATAATTCAAGGTGGATAAAAGACTTAAATATAAGCTGGAACATCATTAAAGTCCTAGAGGAGAACATTGGCAGGAAAATCTCAGATATTTCACATAGCAACATTTTTACTGGTATGTCCCCTACAGCAAGGGACATAAAGGAAAAAATAAACAAATGGGGTCTCATCAAAATAAAAAGTTTCTGCATGGCCAAAGGAAACAGCATTAATATAAAAAAAGAACTAACCATATGGGAAAACATATTTGCCAATGAAAACTCAGACATGGATTTAATCTACAAAATATACAAAGAACTACACAACTGCACTCCAAGAAGATAAGCATCCCAATTAAAACATGGGCAAAGGACTTGGACAGGTATTTCTCCAAGGAGGACATACAGAGGATCCAGAAACACATGAAAAGATGCTCAGTACCACTAGCTATCAAAGAGATGCAAATTAAAACCACAATGAGATATTACTTCACATCAGGCAGAATGGCCATCATAAACAAAGCAACAAACAACAAGTGTTGGAGAGGTTGTGGAAAAAAGGGGACCCTAGTTCACTGTTTGTGGGACTGCAGATTGGTACAACCACTATGGAAAACAGTATGGAATTTTCTACAAAAACTAAAGAAGGATGTGCCTTTTGACCCAGCAATTGCACTGCTAGGATTATATCCCAAGAACCCTGAAACACCATTCCAAAAGAACCTATGCACCCCAATGTTCATAGCAGCACAATTTACAATAGCCAAGTACTGGAAGCAACCTAAGTGCCCATCAGTAAATGAGTGGATAAAAAAACTATGGTACGGAGGGAACTTCTGGCCAAGATGGAGGCATAGGTGGAAACACTGTACCTCCTCTCACAACCAAAATTAAGGACAACAAATATTTACAAACAATAACACAACCAGAAGATAGAAAATTGAACTACGGAAGTCTGACAACCATTCAACCAGACCGGTAAGAGGGGCAAAGTTGGCAGCCAGTGGAGAGGGAATGCAGCAGGAAAAAGTGGTGGCTGCCAGGCTCAGGAGTGCCGGGGAGCATAGGTGGCATGGAGCTTGCAGACCCCAGATGCGGGGGAGGAGATGAGCAGAGCATGCAGGGCATGCAGGGCAGTTGGCCAACCGTGGACACCCCATTTGCATTCAGATAATCTATGCAAGATCAGGCAGTGAGATGGACTGCACAGCCCAGGGCCCCAGCGACAGGAAATAAAGCCTAAAAACACCTATTGAAAAGGTGCCAGGAGAGGCTCCCAGCCTCACAGGAGAGGTCGTTGGGGAGACCTGCATGGTCCCAGAGCGTGCATAGGCCCACCCACCAGGGAACCAGCTCCAGGGAGCCCAGTTTGTCTATGGGAGGCATCAGAGGGGATGCTAATCCGAGAGGGCATGGAACAGGCACCATTGTTCCCTCTCTGACCCCGCCCCCACAGACAACGTCACAACTTGGCGACTAGGCTGCCCCGCCCTGGTGAACACCTAAGTCTCCACCCCTCATACATAACAGGTGCCACCTGATCGAAAATGACTCCAACAGAAGAAAAGCTCAGAGCCCCAGAGCCAATATTTTTAAGCAAGCAAGAGATAGCCAACCTACCAGATGCACAGTTCAAAGCACTGGTAATCAGGATGCTCACAGAATTGGTTAATTTTGGTCGCAAACTAGATGAACAAATGAAGGCTATGCTAAGTCAAATTAAGGAAAATGCACAGGGAATCAGTAGTGATGGGAAGGAAACTGGGACTCAAATCAATGGAGTGGACCAGAAGGAAGAAAGAAACAACCAAACAGAAAAGAATGAAGAAACAAGAATTCAAAAAAAATGAGGAGAGGCTTAGGAACCTCCAGGACATCTTTAAACGTTCCAACATCCGAATTATAGGAGTACCAGAAGGGGAAGAGGAAGAGCAACAAGTGGAAAACTTATTTGAACAAATA
>PVKM010022688.1:0-21664 GCA_004027735.1 Carollia perspicillata
AGAGAAAATGGTAAAAAAGAAAAAGGTGAGATGGTGGTGAGATAGGTGGGAGCAGAGTCCACTTCCCCCTGCTCATGGGAGAAACACCTAGCCGATCTTCTGAGGAACAGAGCGAATAGCCAACAGTATCCCAGCATATGTGAAGCTTGGAGACCAAAAACTGTAGAGGACATTTAAAAATCAGACAGTAAGGAGAGTGCTTCAGGACAATAAGGTCCCTTGGACCAGCACAGGGATCAGCGTGGCTGCAGCCCCAAGCCCAGCGCCTGCCTGGTCTGTCACAGGATTCTTGGGAGAGAACCAGGTCAATGGCTCACTCTCTTGCCAAACAAGGTTTGAGCAGTACCAAGAGGGATCTGGAGTTGAAGTTGCAGGGGGGCAATAAGGATGAAGTGGCAAACACAGAGGGGCAGTGTACACCCACTAAGATTGTGGATGCTGGCTGGGAAGATTTGGGCAGTGATGGACCCTGACCTGGTCAGTCTCTGGTCTGGTTGAAGAGTTGCACTGTGTGAGAGGCCAGGCACTAGTCTGGAGCAACAGTCTTGAATAGGAAGAATTTTTCAAAGAGAAAATAGAGGCACTCAGAGGCTATTTGGGGAATTCTCCACAGCACAGGGGCGGCTGCACCTCTACCCACACCAGGCCAAGAGCTCAGGCCTGCAGCCCTGGGGATGGTGCACACCTAACCACTCAGACCAGTGGCTGCCAGTACGGCCCCACCAGTGAGGCCGAGTGCTCAGGCCTAATCTGCAGGCCCCTCGGTCCTGCAGGATGGAGCATGCTTGACCCTGCCACCGGGAGGCACCTCCCAGCTAATCCCTGCAACTAGGGCCTGCAGGGCTCACTGGCTCTCTAAGAGGAAGGAGGAGACACCCTCACAGTGGAGTGCTATGGTGCTCAGTGAGTTAGCAATCCCCAGAAAGATTTAATTCAGTGGAGGGGCTTAACTATCCTGAACGGGTACTGAGAGTCTCTAGCATCTAGCAAAGAGTGAGAAGGTGGTGTGTTAGTTGCCCGTAATTGGTGCACCTCAAGGACAGTGTAACTGGTGGACTGAAGGTGTAGGCTGGGTGCAGAAGGCCACAGGGGACCCAGCAGCAAACTGAGGGACTGGGCTGGAGGCTGGGCAACTGCAAAGAGTGTAAAGAGTGGAGGAGTGTGGCTCAAGAAAGGAGAAAAGTGAAACCAATCCCTTCTGAACCTGCTAGCAGCCAGGAAGACCAGCAGAACTGGCTTGGCCAGTTTAAAGACAGCAAAAGGCATTGTTTTTTAAATTCCTTCTTCCTTCTTTCCTTCCTTTCATTTTGTATTCCTTCTTCCTTTCTTTCTTCTTTTTTTTAAATTCCTACAAGTGAGAAAATAAAACCTGGAGCTGTGAAAAGACCAGAGTTAGACCTAACAAGGAGTGATCCCAACAACTGAAAAAGTGAGACAAATTTCACTTTGCTACTCCAGAGAACTCCATGATTGTTTTTCAATATTCTTATATCTTTTACTGTATTAGTATTTGTGTATTTCTCTTCTTTCTGTTCACCCTTCTTCACTTGGTTTCTTAAATTGCATTGCTTGACTGGTTTCCCTTGTTCTCTCTTTCACAGTGTATTTTTAATTTTCTGTCTTTCACTTCACTTGTGTTCCTACAGCACACTACTCTAGATCCTGTACTTCCTATTCATCTTATTCAGATCACATAGACTCTGTCATATGATTCTTGCTCCATTACTGTTGTAAATAGTTGATATTCCACACAAATGTAAATACTACACAGCACCCCTCCTGAATCTTAGCTCGCATCACTGTTTCCTGAACTTTGAATTTATCCTTCTTTCTTTCCTTAGTGTGGTGGTTAACTTTATTCTCTTGCACACCACACCCATTTTCTATCTTTTACTCTCACTTTATCTCATAATCTGACCTTGTACAAGCTGCTTTCTAGGTCCAACTCACAATCCTTCCCCATCCCTAACATGGGTCTTATCTTTTTTACCCTTTCTAAAAAGTAGCTACTTTGGTGAAATATCACAGTTAACAATATACCTATGAAAAAGATCAGTCTGTTCTCTATGAGCTGGTACTTTAAATATCATAGAATACAATCCCACTGTCTCAAACAATTTTATCTGCCCCCTCCAACTGATCACGAAAAAGACTAGGTGGAAGCTGTGAACACCAGGACACCTGTTGGAAGAGGAAACCCACCAACAAAAGAACTACAAACAGATAAAAACAGAAAAAGATGAAAGAGGGGGTGGAAGCCATACTAACCTCAATCCAGGACCAATCTGGAAATACAACTAAATGGTGTAAAAATTACTGAAAACAAACAACTGAACAAGATGAGAGAAAAGCCTCAAAATCTTGCATACATAAAAGAATCAATCTCAAAACAACCTGTCCGTGTCTGCACAGCAAAATATAAGATGTGGTGGATGTAGTGACCCTCAGTGTACCAGCTGGAAGGAAGTACCCAACACAGAAAAGCCCGACAACAATAAAAACCCAAAGACATATAGAGAGCTAACATAAATAACAGGCCAAGAACAGACAGCTCAGGAGATCAAGGAGACTGCACTACTGAATCTCACAGGTCTTCTACCATAGAAGTTCACACCATAAACCCAGGGTGCCAGAATAGATAAATTTAAGAAGCAGACTCTAACGAGAAGAGTCTCACAAATAATGGGACAACAAAGAAACAATCCCTAAATGAAAGGAAAGAAAGAAGCTTCAGAAAGAATGCTAAATGAAATAGAGGCAAGTCAACTATCAGGTGTGGAATTCAAAGTAGTGGTTATCAGGAAGTTCAATGAGCCCACAGGGAATTACCAAAAATTATAGGGAAACTACATTGAACTCATTGCAAACTACATCAACATGAAAAATGAAATATAAACTATCAACAAGGGCTGGGGGAAAAGAAGAATACAATTTCTGAACTGAAGAAACACTAGAAAGAATAAAAGAAGGCTCAAATGAAGCAGAGGATTGGATCATCGAGCTAGAGGACAAAGTAGAAAACAACACCCAGAAAGAGCAAGAAAAGGAAAAGAGGCTCAAAAGCACAAAGAGGAGATAAGGGAAATGCAGGACAACGTGAAACATAATAATATCTGTATAATAGGGACACCAGAAGGAAAAGAAGAAGAGCAAAGGATAGAAAACCAGTTTAAAAAGGTAATGATGGAAAATTTCCCTAATCTGATAACATAAAAATTCACACAAATGCAGGAAACACAGAGAGTTCCAATCAAGAGGAACCCAAAGAGGGCCAATTTAATTCACATCATAATTAAAAGTACAAAATTCCAAGACAAAGGGAGAATCTTAAGGGCAGCAATGGAGAAGCAGGAAGTAACATACAAGGGAGGCCTGATAAGACTAGAAGCTGACTTCTCAGTGGATGCGCTCCAAGCCAGCAAGGGATGGCAAGAAATATTCCAAGTAATGAGAACCAGAAGCTTTCAACCAAAGCTATTTTATTTACCCAGCAAGGCTCTCAATTAAAATGGAAGGCCAAGCAAGGAGCTTCCCAGACAAAAAAATCCTCAAAGATTATACCTCTGCCAAGCCAGCTCTGTAAGCAATGTTAAAGGTACTGCTTTAAGAAAAAGAAGGAAAAGAGTGAAAGAGAGAGGAACACAGGTATGAAAAAATAGCAATAAATAAATACCTATCAATAATAAACTTAAACACAAACTGATCAAATACTCCAATGAAAAGACATAGAGTAGCTAAATGGATAAGAAAGCATGCCCCACCCATATGCTGCCTACAAGAGACCCACCTCAGGACAAAAGAACTACACAGACTGAAAGTGAAGGGCTCGAAACAAACTTTCCAAGTAAATGGACAGGAAAAAAAAGCTGGGACAGCAATACTCATATCAAACAAAATAAACTTCAAAAAAAGGGCCATAAAAAGAGACCTAGAAGGACACTTTATAATACTCAAGGGAGGAATCCATCAAGAAGACATAAACATTGTAAATATATATGCACTCAACATAGGAGCACCCAAACATAAAAATAAAATCTTGGAGGACTTCAAGAAAGATATTGACAGCAAAGCAATTATAGTAGGGGATTTCAACACCCCACTGTCAAAACAGGACAGATCTTCAAAACAAAATATCAACAAAGATATTGTGGCATTGAAAAATGCCCTGGTTAAAATGAACTTAACTGATATATATGGAGCCTTTCATCCCAAAGAAGCAAAATAAACACTATTTTCAAATGCAAATGGAACATTTTTCAAAGATAGACCACATGATAGGAGAAAACAAAATAAGCCTCAACAAATTCAAGGAAAGAAAATCAAGAATTTTCTCTGACCACAAGGGACTTTAACTAGAACAAACCACAAAGATAAAACTCCCAAACTCTAAAACAAATGGAGATTGAATAGCATGCTATTAAACAATGAGTGGACCAAGAATGAGATGAAGAAAGAAACAAAAACGTTCCTGGAAACAAATGAAAATGTTTGTTATGAACCCATAACCACCCAAAACTAATGGGACACAAGGAAGGCAGTCCTGAGAGGGAAGTTCATAGCGATACAGGCCTACCAAAAAAAGATAGAAACATTTTATATAAACAACCTAACCCTACACCTACAACAACTCTAGGAACAACAAAGACATCCCAGAGCAAGTAGAAGGAAGGAAATAACCAAGATCAGAGCAGAATTAAATGACATAAAGACTAAAAGCACAATTCTAAGGATCAATACATACAGGAGCTGGTTCTTTGGAAAGATAAACAAAATCAACAAGGCTTTAAGCAGACACATCAAGAAAAAAAGAGAGAGGGCCCAAATAAACACAATCAGAAGTAAAAGAGGAGAGATTACAGCTGACACCACAGAAATACAAAGAATTGTAAGAAGCTACTATGAAGAGCTGTATGCCAAGAAATTTGAAAACCTAGGTGAAATGGACGAATTTCTAGAAAAATATAATCTTCCAAAACTCAGTGAAGAAGAAGCAGAAAGCCTGAACAGACTAATAACAGCTGACAAAATTGAAGAAGTATTCAAGGAATCTCTGACATACAAAGCCATGTATCAGAATGTTTTGCAAGAGAATTTTATAAAATATTTAAGGTAGAGCTAACCCCCAAGTTTCACAGATTATTCTAAAAATTTTGAGAGGTTGGAAGACTGCCAAATTCTTGTTTTGAAGTGATCATCATCCTAATCCCAAAAACAGATAAAGACATAACAAAGAAAGAAAACTTCAGGCCAGTATCGCTGATGAACATACATGCTAAAATCCTCAACAAAATATTGTCAAACTACATTCAGTAATATGTTAAAAAGATCATATACCATGATCAAGTGGGATTCATCATGGGGATTCAAAGATGGCACAATATTCACAAATCAATAAACATAATAAACACATGAACAAAACAAAATGCAAAAATCACATTATCATATCAATAGATGCAGAAAAGGCATTTGATAAGGTACAGCATCCATTTATGATAAAAACACTCAGCAAAGTGGGAATAGAGGGAGCACTCCTCAATATAATAAAGGCCATATATGACAGATCCACAGCCAACATCATACTCAATTGACCAAAATTTAGAGCTTTCCCACTAAGATCAGGAATAATACAAGAATGCCTCCTTTCACCACTCCTATTTGACATAGTTTTGGAAGTCTTAGCCACAGCAATCAGACAAGAAAAAGAAATAAAAGGCATTCAAATTGGAAAGGAGGAAGCAAAATTGTCATTGTTTGCAGATGACATGACAGTGTACATACAAAAACCTATATACTCCACCAAAAAAACTACTTGACCTAATAAATAAATTTGACAAAACAGTGGCATACAAAGTCAGTATTCAGGAAACAAAGACATTTTTGTATACCAACAATGAAATATCAGAAATAGAAATGAGGAAAAAAGTATAGCACCAAGAAAAATAAAGTACCTAGAAATAAACCTAACCAAGGGGGTAAAAGACCTGTACTAAGAAAGCTATACAACACTGAAAGAAATTAAGGAAGACATAATCAAATGGAACTATGTACCATGATCATGGATGGGAAGAATTAACATCATCAAAATGGCCATATTACCTAAAGCAATTTATAGATTGAATGCAATCCTTATTAAAGTACCAATGACATATTTCACAGATGTAGAACAAACATTTCAGGAATTTATATGGAACTATAAATGACCTCGAATAGCTGCAGCAATTTTAAGAAAGAAGAACAAAGCAGGAGGGATCACAATACTTGATATCAAACAGGATTACATGGACACTGTAATCAAAACAACCTGGTACTTGCGTAAGAACAGACACATAAACCAAGGGAACAAAACAGAGATCTCAGAAATAAACTAAAGTTGCTGTGGTCAATTAATATTTGACAAAGGAGAAGAAGCGTAAAATAGAATAAAAATAGCCCACAAATGGTGTTGGGACATTTGGACAGCTACATGCAAAAATATGAAACTCGACCATCAACTTACACCATACCCCAAAACAAATTCAAGGTGGATAAAAGACTTAAATATAAGTGGTGACACCATAAAAGTTCTAGAGGAAAACATGTGCAGGAAAATCTCAAACATTCCATGCAGCAACACCTTCACCTATATGTCCCCTAAAGCAAGGGACATACAGGAAAGAATAAAAAAATAGGACTTCGTAAAATTAAAAGGCTTCTGCATGGCTAAAGAAAATGGCATTAAAATGAAAAGTGAACCAACTATATGGGAAAATACATTTCGCAATGATACCTAGGGTGAGGGTTAATCTCCAATATATATAAAAAACTCACAAGACTCCACTCCAGAAAGACAAAAAACATTAAAAATGGGCAAGAGACTTGAACAGACACTTCTCAAAGTAGGACATATGGAAGGCACAGAGACTTATGAAAAATGCTCAGCATCACTAGCCATCAGAGAGAGGCAAATTAAAACCACAATGAGATACCACTTCACAACAGTCAGAATGGCCATCATAAACAAATCAACAAACAAATGTTGGAGAGGTTGTGGAGAAAAGGGAACCCTGTTGGTGGGAATGTAGACTAGTGCAGCCACTGTGGAAAACAGTATGGAATTTCCTCAGGAAGCTAAAAATAGAACTGCCTTTTAACCCAGCAATTACAATTTGGGAGTTTACCCTAGGAGCACTGAGACAGCAACCCAAAAGAACCCTCACACCCCAATGTTCATAGCAGCATAATTTACAATACCCAAGTGCTGGAAGCAACCTAAGGGCCCATCAGTAAATAAGTGGATAAAAAAAAACTATGGTACATTTATACAATGAAATTCTAAGCATCAGAGAGAAAGAAGGAGCTCCTACCCTTTGCAACAACATGGATGAAACTGGAGAGCATTATGCTAAGTGAAATAAGCCAGGCAGTGAGGGACAAAGACCATATGATCTCACCTTTAACATAATCAGCAAGAAAAAAAAAAAACCCAAAGTAAATATAACCAGAAACATTGAAATTAAGAACAATCTAACAATAGCCATAGAGGAAAGGAGAGGGGATGATAGGGGGAAAATTTTTCAGGAAGTACTATAAAGAACATGTGGAGAAAATGAAGGGGGAGGGTGGAAGCAAGGGAGGGAGGTGGAATTGGATAGGGTGGGTGGGAATGGTGGGGGGTAATACAGACTACTTTCATTGAACAACAATAAAGTATTTTTAAAAAAGGACAATGAAACCAAAGGAGTGAGGATCAAGACTGGGAAATGTAGATGGTTGGGCTCGGGAGGAAGTTGTGTGGGGGAAATGGAGACAACTGTACTTGAACAACATTAAAATATGTGAAAATAGAAGTTTGTATTAAAATCCCATTTAAAATAAAATAGTGCTCCAAGAAAGTTGAGTAATTTTGCATTACTAAAATTAAAAACAATTTAGAAAAAGATAACCACTGGCACAAAGACAATTCTCTTTCTTTTGTAAAAAAATATATTTAATATAAGGATAATGTAGTGTTATTTTAGATAAATCCTTCACTCTCAATTACAACAAGAGAATTATCAACAAATTAAATGACATGAAATATAGTAAAACCTGTCACACAGGCAATTGAGATTCATTATTAAGCAAAGGAAGCTTGAAACAGAGATTCCATTTCTTATTAATGCAAAATCTACAAAAATGTTTGATTTGGAAGGGGACTATATATTTTCAGCAATAAAAAATATTTGTAAAACAATTTGTAAAGTGTATTGAACACTTTGAAAAAGAACAAAAATAATTATTTTAGTAATATTATGGATACCCTCTTTCAATATAGAGTAATCTTAACTTTCTTACTTAATTTAATGGTTATTCTATTTCTTATAGGTACACACACATATACATACCCATGTACATTACATATGATCTTCAAAACTTAAGACAGGCTTAGTAAAGCATGAGCAAATTGGACTAAAAATCCAGGCAAATCTACAGATTTGGCCTAAAATCATGAATCTAAAAAATAAATCATTGGAGTGAACTGAGATAAATGTTATGATGGAGGAAAAACAGGACTCCGTGGAAGACTGAGGACAGATATCAAATGTAAAAATAAACAAACAAAATGGCTTAGCAAAGCAAAAGCAAGTTCTGGAGATGGGCAGGATTAGCTATATGGACAGAGGACAAGCCTGCCACTTCAATAGAGCACAGGAAAAGCTTGGGGCCAGAAAAGTAGGGACTGTAGGCAAAGAGAACTTTGGGCTTTAAGTATTCAACACACAGTTTGACTAGAACATATTTTTGAGTAAACTCAAAGATCCCCAGATAAAATATTCTTCTGATGGCAAACACTATTGTAGGAGAGCATTCTGCATGGCATGGGCCCAGACCCCAGTGGCAAACATTTACTGAAAAGTAACTTCCTAAAATCCATGCTAAACCTTCCAAGGAGGAGTGTAACCAGTTCAACCAATTTTGCCCTTTTCATTTGCAAATATCCCTCTACTGGGATGTGATTTAGCAGCATTGGCTCTTTTATTGTCTACAGAAGGTAACCACCTAAAGCAACCTGTGCATAGTTAATGAGGACCATCTTGTAATGTGCATAGAAACCCAATAAAGGCTAGTTAGACAAGGGCCAAGGCCTTTGCTTCCCTTGAGAGAAAAAGCCATGCTGCCCCTTTTCCTCCACCAGACTCGGTAGTCCATGAGAATGTTTCATTTCATCCATTATGATGCGGACACTGCAGGCCAGTTTCCGCATCACAGTATAGATTTATTTTGTGTGTTCTTAAAACTCAAACAGTGGAATCACAAGGCACAAACCTTTCTGGATGTATCTTTTTGCTCAGCATTACTTTGGGAGTTTTCCATGTCTTTGGAAGTAGCAGGTGGTTAGTTTGCATTGCTATGTAGAGCACATTGACTTAACATATCAGTTTATTTATCTGGTGTACTGTTGGTGGGTAGTTGGGTTATTATCAAATTTGAGATATTATAAATAATAAAAACATAAACATTCTTGTACATTTATAATGAGAATGTGTTAGAGTTCTTAAAGCAGAAGTACATTGCCAGGTATAATAAGATAAATAATGAAAAAGCCTAGTACTCACTTTGATATTTTGATATGACTCTGTTGAGCCATATCTAATTTTTGTATCTACTAAATATAAGGCATGTTTTTCTCAAGTAGTGATTATTGAGACTTCAAAAATGGCAAATATTTTATTTCATAACACTCAGTATGTAAGGTCAAATCTAATACAATATGAATTAGAAATTAAATTAGGAAGAATTTCAGAAGAAGAGGACAGATAAAAATAAGAACAAAATCAGAAAGATGTTTCTTCCCTATATGAAGGGTTCAGGCTATATTCTCACCATTTGTGGTTGATCTTAGGGCAGTGTGATGAAGAAATATACCTTTTAAAGCTATCATTCTACTGATGTGGAAATGAGCTGAAGGATATTTGGAAAGGAGCAGTAGGAGGCCTTTCACTAATTCTAGATAGAACTGAATAAAGACACCAGGGGAAAATAAATAATTAAATTTTGTCAGTATTTCAAAAAAAATGTGTGGATCTCTGAAAATTTGAAAATTGGATGACACTATCAACTTGCATCCATAGAAGCTCATAGCTCTACACTTTCAAATTTTACATGCAGTCCATTGGATCACAGATCTTGTGTGAGATTCACCAACTAAGCCCATATTCAGATGCTCTGGATTGTATGAGCATAAATTAATATTAATATAACATGTAGATGGGTTGGAGAGAGGCAGTTATCCAAAAGTTGTTTGGCTTTAAGAAACAATTATTCACACTTTTCTTTCTCTTCTCTCACTTTAAATCTAATAGATAAATGAAACATAAGAAGCATAAATGAAATTCAAATGTCAAGTATTTGCAAATAAAGCTGTTTGGAAATGATGCCTGGGTAAATAAAGACCACATATGGCCTTCTGGATATGTCATTAAATTAAATTTAAATTCTTGGTCACAGGAAAAACATAAACTTTTTAAAGATAAAAGGTATCATATGCCCCATTTACACATAAGTTTTCTGTGTTTTACTGATGGTTGCCTCTGGAAAAAAGAAATCCTAGAAAGAACTCACTTGAAAAGTACTTAGTTCTTACTTTCAAACTCAGAAAGCAGAGGTTTTGTTGGGGTTTGGAGAGCTGTTCTCTTGTACATTTTTTTTTTTTTTGCATTTTACAGATATATTTCTACTATATTATGCTTCCCTCAAAAAAAAAAAAAAAGAAATTTCTGTACTTGTTTATAAAAGTTATTTTATTTTGTTTGTCCAATTTATTAATCAGTCTTGACTTTACTATAGATATTTGATAATTCAAACCATAATAAAATTAGTCAATCTAATTTTGTTTTTTCCCTCCCCTTTATTCCCCTCTGCCCTGCACCCGTACCTCCCACCAGCATTCCTGCCTGTCCCCTTAGTTCATGTCCATGGATAGTACAAATAAGTTCTTTAGCTTCTCCCTTTTCTGTATTATTCTTAACCTCCCCTGGTCTATTTTATAGCTACTAATTATGCTCCTCATTCCCTACACCTTTTCCTCCATTCTCCCCCACCTCACTGATAACCCTCCATGTGATCTCCATTTTTGTGATTCTGATCCTGTTCCAGTTGTTTGCTTAGTTCGTCTTTATTTGTTTATTCATTTATTTATTTTAGATTCAGTTGCTCATAGTTGTGAGTTTGTTGTCATTATAAAGTTTGTTGTCATTCTTCTTATTCTTAGATAAATACCCTTAACATTCCATACAAGAAGGGCTTGGTGATGATGAACTCCTTTAAATTTGCCTTATCTGGGAAGCATTTTGTCTGCCCTTCCATTCTCCTGTGCTCTTAATTCATGAGCAAAGGTAGCAAAGCTATTAGGGGAAAAAATGTCTCTCTGAGAAGACCCCATCACTCCTCTTAAAGGGCATGCTGAGTTAGAGCATTCAGAGAGATTTCTCCTGGGAAGAAAATTTGGGGGGGCTAGTGTTACTTTTAAAAAAACTATAGTTGCTAGATTTACCACATAAAATACATGATACCTAATTAAATTTGAAGTGCAAGCATCACTAAATTACTTAGTTTAAGTATATCTTATACACTATTTGGGGCATGCTTATTTTTAAAATGTAGTTTTTAAAATTACTCCCTTTTTTACTGTAAACCTTCCACACTGCATTCTTTTATATGTGCCTTGTTTATTTAATACCTTGTGGTTAGGTGAGTATTAAAACCTCTCTTTTTCCTACAAATTCTGCTCTTTACATTAAAAGGCACTTTTGAATAGACTCACCAGTCATTTGCCCCCCAAATTTGTATTCAGATATATCTTCAATATCCACAGGCAAAATGTTCTGTTTGGGGGTCAAATCTGTTCAGCTTTTGGCTGTCACTACCCTCTCCTCTACTCTTCAATTTCAACCCATGTTCAAAACTCCCCAGTGACATTTTTACAGGTAGTCAAATCAAGTAATTCTAGTTTGGAGTGATTGTTATTTTCTTCAGAAATTGTATAGTAATATGGCAGTTACATTTCTGAGGTAATCATAGACTGCAATACAACTATTCTTGGAAAATTTATTTCAGAATAATGTTCTACTTCTTCATGCCTTTAAAAAAACATTGGGTGAGTATAATGTGTTCAGATGATTTCACAACAATGTTTGTTCAATTGATGTATTTTTGAGAGGTAGTCAGATTATTTATGTGTCAATTCAAATATCAGCCCTCAGAAAAATTCCCTGATCATGTCTAGCTAGAATAGCTCTCCTATCCCTTTTATTGCTTGGTTTTATCTTCTTCATAGAAATTAACTTCCCTCCTTCCTTCCCTTCCCTCTTCTCTTTCACTCCCTATTTATTTTTATTTTTTCCCTTTCCTTCTCTTTTGCTTTGTATCTATGGATAGAAGCTAATGGAGAAAAGGGACTACACCCCATACACTATTTTGCGCTCAGCATCACAACAGTGCCTAGTATATGATAATGTTTTTTAAATATCTGCTGCATAGCTGATGGATTGAGCGACTGACTGAATGATCCCGAGGGGAAATAATCCATTAGATAAGCAAGACCCATTTCTGATAAAACAGCTTTGGTGTAGGGTGCTCACAGGCTGTGGAGAAATTCACAAACAGAAGAAAATGTGGAAAGCAAAGTTTTTATTTCACTTCCCCAAGAGAGGGAAGAAAGGCCTACGTGTGGAGGTATGCACCAGTACTGAGGGGTAGGGGCTTTGAGCTTTTATTGGTTTATATTTGGATTATGAAAGGGCTGGGCTGGTATGGGTGTTGCAACACAGGAAGTTTTGAGTGGTTTTGCATAAACTATGCTTTGCTCCAATGCCATCTTTTGCCTGTGGTTGTGGGGGGCAGTTAATCATGTTTTGATCTTGGTTTTCCAGTCCTGAGGACATAAGCTCAGAAGAGTAAAATAGCAGTCATGTTTAACAAGGCCATGAACCTGCTCAGCAAATGCTGCCACAATAGGAAATGGTGCTGGCTTTGTCCTTTCATTCGGTAAGAATGTGCCAGTGAGGTATAGGTGTTTCTTTATGGGATTATGTGAGGGCACAGGGTGGAGTCCAGAAGCCCAATAATAGGGCTATGTCAGGAATGTGAGGGCACAGAAACACACTGAACATGTTACCTGTAGAGGTGATACTTTGAAACTGAACTCCTTTGACTTCTCCAATAGCATCAAGTTAAGGTTGCCATGAGCCACCATTTATAGCGAAATGTGGACAGAATAAGTGTTTGCTATTAGCAATGTGTAAACTATTTTATGGGTAAATAAAACTTATTCTGACAGTGTTACGTATGTGTTTACAATCTTTTAAAATTGTAAAAGTCACTCTTGGCTTGGCTGTAAGCCAGATTTGGCCCAAAGGCCATATTTTGTCTACTTCTGATCTAGCTCATTCTTCAGTTCTTGAAATGAGATTACTGTCTTATTACCTCACTTCATGAATTTGTAACTTCTCTAGTACACCAGGACTTCTAGGATTACTCATTGCTTTATTCTTTTTTATTCTATAATTCCTTGTTTCTGTCATCCAACAACTGACCTTAGTCTTTTCTTGTCTTTTTATTCTCTGTCTTCCATCAAATAAATATCAAAAGTTAAATAGCTGAACAATGTTTCTCAAGATGCAATGCTGATATTGTAGACAGCATTTTGCAGGACTCTGCTACTTATTGAATTCCAATTAGCAGGTTTTAATCAGGACTGAGGACACATCGGTCATCCATGGTAGAGCTGTCATAGCTGATGGCTGTACTAAACTGGATCTTTATGTATTGCTTTGCTACCACATTCTGACTTCCAAACTTGGCTTCTTTCAAAAACATGTAGACAAATTTGTGACTTTATTTCTTGCTTTTGCATTGTTCATGGGTTTAGTCCCAAATAATTTTTCCCTTCTGTCTTACCATCCCATTTCATTCCAGTGTCTTACCAAATGCATGATCTTTACCTCACCAATTTTAACATTGATCCAATCTTGATGCAATGGGACTGTGTTTCTTCCCTAATTATACACTAGTTTTCTTGTGTCTTTATTCTCATCATGATGATTAACTCTTTCATCTCTATTTTAAAATATATTGATAATTCCTTTATCAAAATAATTAAGCACACAATATTTCTTACATTTACAAAGCCATGCACTCCTTTTGATCAATATCTTTCAATTACAGTTAATGTTCTCACAAATATTGATGGGGATTGATGAGTTTAAACTAGTTAATTCACTTTCATCTCTCCATGCTACCCACTGATTCATTAATTGTGTCAATAGAAAAACTACAATCTCATACTCATCCTACCCTACTCCCCAAATAACTTAAATAATCAGCTGTTCCTCTGACTTTCCAAATCACTAGATACTTATTAATTATTTAGATAGATCCATTAAAATCTTTAATGTTTTACTTATTTATATCTTCAATTTATTTCTTCAATGTCTTACAATTTTTCAAATACGGGTGTTTTATATCCTTCATTCAATTTATTCCTAGGTATTTTTAATGTAATTTTAATGGAATTATTTACTCAGTTGCCATTTCTGATAGTTCATTATTGATGTATAAGAATACAACTCTTTTATAATATTTATGTTATATCTTTCTACTTTACTGAAATAATTTATAAGTTCTAGCAGCTTTTTTAGTGGAATGTTTAGGGTACCTGGAGACTATTAAGTGAAGTAGTCCAGTCAGAGAAAGACAAATACCATATCATTTCACTTATATGTGGAATCTAATGAATGAAATGAACTGATAAAATAGGAACAGCCTCATAGATACAGAACACAGACTGAAAGCTTTCAGAGGGGATGGGTGCTGGGGGGGTGAGTGAAAAGGTGAAGGTATTAAGCAAAGAAAACATCTTCATAGACACAGACAACAGTATGGTGATTAACAGAGAAAAGGATAGTGGAGTGATGTAGAAGAGGGTAAATAGGAGATAAATGGTGATGGAAGGAGACTTAATTTGGGATGGTGAGCACAATACAAAGTACAGATCCTGTATTATAGAATTGTACACCTGAAACCTATATAATTTTATTAAACAATGTCACCCCAATAAATTCAATAAAATTAAAAATCTTTTAATGTTTCAGAAATTATATTTAAAAATACTTGTTTTAAATATTCAAATACAAGCTAAATTGTATTAACTGAATTGTTTGCAATACAGAATAGAATCTTTTAGTTCAATTTATTAAAATGTACACATTAAAAAATGTCTACCAAGAAAACTCCAGGTAAGTAGTCTCTAAATTTTCTTTGTTTAAATCTTATGCAACCTGCAGTTTTACTTAGTGAACAAATATTAACCCCATGCCTACCATGTTATAAGGGCACATTATATATCAGCACTCCAAAAACTGTCATGAGCTGAATTAAAACATCTATGCAAAAGCTAATGAACATATTGAGTTATTACATGGTGATAATGTTGTGCAGGGCATATTTTCATTGACTTCATTTATCTTTGGATGTCCAATAGTGTTTATAAAATATATGCATGCTACATTGATTTTTCACTTTATTATTTTATGCCTATGAGTATAAAATGCAAGACCATAAACTGAGTAGATCTCATTGTATTAGAAAAAATAAGAGATTTGTGGTTAATTATCAAGCGTGCTACAAAGCAAAAATATGTTTGCCCTAAGCAGATGATTGCTTGGCCTTTGCAAGATTTCTTGTGTTCTATTTTTAGGTAAATAAAAATATTTAGCACCATGTCCATAATTCTGTAAAAATATTAGTGAATAATCTGGAAATGAAGCATAAAAATGAATGCTGCAAACAGTGTATTTATTTCCCTTATAACTGGTCACATGTTACAAGAAAACATGTTTTCACTTTCATTACTATAATCATAATTAGGAACTCACTGTATATGAGAGTGGAGTTTCCTTGAACCTAAATTCTTAGTTGTTTTCATTCATTTAGTAAATAGGCTTCATACAAGTGAAAATAAAATTGTTTCAGTGCATGTTCTTTTAGAATAATGTTGGCAATAGGATATTATGTGGAAGCATTAATATAATCAACAACATTTTAAGCATAATGATTGCTCTTCAACTACCATTCTACTCATGATGAAATAGAAATTGATTTCATTTCATTCCTCGAGATTCAATATACAGAATTTTAGCCTCATCAGCAACTACTTTCTTTTGATGCTTAACAAGTTCAAATAGTTTTGTTGTACTAATACTAAAAATGTCATCAGGAGATGTAAGAAATAATTGATTCATCTTCAATTTCTTAATATTATGTTTTGGTTTGTCTCAAAATTTAATCTGAAGCAAATCAGAATGGTGAGAGCTTTTCACTACTAAATTTGTTTTTAAATTTTTAATTAGAGATTACATTATTATTCTGTGTTAGTTTCAGATGCATAGCTAAGTGGTTAGCATATCATTTACTTTACAGAGTGATCCCCTGATATTTCCAGTACCCACATGGCACCATTCATAGTTATTGCAATATTATTGACGATACTCCCTATGCTGTACTTTACATCACCATGAGTATTCTCTAACTGCCAATCTGTACTTCTTAATCTCTTCACCTTTTTTGCCTAGCTCTTCATCACTCCTTTTCCTTCTTGCAACTCAAGAGATGTATACCTACCTACACATATAGACCCTTTAAAACTCCCTTTTGTTTGCAATAAGGTTCTTTTCATAAGTAATGATGCAACTTTAATTTTGTTAGCTTACCATAGATTTTGAAGAATGATAAGATAGAATTGTCCAATATTACATTTTGATTATATATGTACAGAAATAAAATGTACTCACTAATGAACAAAAACTACAAAAATGTGATTTTATATTCTCATAGGTTTTTTGAAAAGTATAAATGCAGTAATGCTAAAGAAGTTGCTAGGTAAATTAAAAAATAATGTAACAACAACAGAAAAAAAAAAACATTACTCCTAATCTCTGGGAACAAATACCTATAACTGAATTGCTAGAATAATTTTGAAATTTTGTAATTGAAAATTGCATTAAAGACATACAGCTATTATTGGTTTGTCTTGTAAGATTTTAACATCATTTAGAAATTAAAAGCTGTACATCTAAAGAATTTGGTATTTCTCCAAAGAATAGTAGAACACTGTATATACATAACTGCATACACACAATCCTGGAAAATATACATTATGAGTTGTTTTGCAGACAATTGTTTAGAAAGGATAATAAACTTTAAGTCACAGAACATTAATTTTTAAATAAATTTAAAGGTATATAATCATCATTCACCGGTGTAAATTCTACTTGTATTCATCAAAGTTATATATAAAATACCTTTTATTCACAATTAAATGAAATATTGGTAAATTTAGCTATTTATACCTTCATGATTAAGGTTGAGTATCCAATTTTACTAACAAAAACCTCACTATGCTGGCCAAATAAGGCAGGAACACCTATATAAAAGAGTTTGATCATATTTGTATACATTTATGATAAAATGCAGTTACCATAGTTGTTAATAAACAGTAAACAATTGATTATAAGTTGGGATGTAATTTAAATACTTCTCTAAAAATATATATGTTCACTTATTATTTGGGATTTATAAAATGTTCTCTTAGATCTTCTGCTATTTACCATATTTTATCAAACAGGCACACATTTCAAAGCTTAATTCTGAAACAGCATTATACATGAAAGCAAACAGCTGTAACATATGTTTCCTAACATCTGAATTACCTTTGAGTTCCTGAATCCTATAGTTTCTTATAAAACATTTTTACAAAGACATAGACAGACACATATATGAGATGGACATTTAAATAATAATTATACCTTTCTGTTAAAAATATTTTGGTGACTTATTTATTTATTTTTTTTGCTCATTAACCATACCAAAATATCACCTACTTAATTCCATTTTGTTTCTCATAACAAATGCACAACATTTGATACACTGGTCATTAAAAATCTCTAGTTATAGATGAAATTTTGGTAAAATCTAAACAAGTTACATGTGCCTTGACTCTTTAACCCTATAATCTCATTTTGAGGAATTTACTCTGAAAGTACCAGCTCCACAGATATGAAATCAGAAGAAACAGGTTGTTTATAAAATATTATTTGAAATAGCAAAATATTGAAAATCACTTGTGTTTATTCACAAGGCACTGGTAAAACAAAACTTTTAAAAATACAGAACATATTGTTTATTCACTAAATGAATACAGGTATTTCTTATGTTTGGCAGCATTTATGAAACTGTGGACTCTGTGCATTTCTTTCTTTCTTTTTTTTTTTTGTATTGCAAAATGTATAGCTTTATTCCTATACAGACAAAAAAGCACAAATTCTACTAAATAGTTCAACAACAACAAAAAATACAGCTGTCTTTGCCTAATTTTAGAAATACTTTTAAAAAAGTGGTGGAAATGAATACAGGGTTGGGCCATGTCACATACATAAAATCGTCATCTCTACATATACTTTGTTAATTTCTGATTTTTAATTCTTCATGCACTTGCTTTTTCAATTTTAGCTGAATGGACACTAAGCTAGGAGCATGGTGAAAAAAATTCTGTACAAGGTTACAAATGTAGTGACAAGTTTGTCCATTTCAAAATAATTAAGATGTGTACACAATGCATAGAACCCTTCATTGAGATTTGTGTTTATAACCTATCAAATGGCATTCCGGGCAACTTTACAAAAGTTTAACCAGCCTACATTGACATAAACATTGATCATAATCAAAGATATTTCTTGCTCTACACATTTCCTAACATGATACAAAGATGTTCACAAGTATGCAATAATACCCAAAAAGTGGGGAGAAGGCAACTTTTTGCTTGAGAAAGTTTGCATAATAAATCCAAAAGCAATCACAAAATTAGAAAGTCACTGTTTTCAAAGTGCCAAATTATTACTATTTTCAGGAAAGCTAGTGAATGGATGCTAAAATTGTTGGGTGAAAATGTGTTTGGGAAAAGAATATTCCCATCATCGTAGGCATGGGGGAAATCACATGATTTCTCACATCTTACTTACAAGGGGGATAATAAAGTCATTCTAGTGGAGATGTTGCAACCTTATCAAAATCAGTAAACTTAGGATCACAAATTATGGAGCAAACTAATATTATGAACCGATGAATGAGATTAAATAGAAAGTACACAAGTCACCTGTACTATATTCTTAAAAAAAAATGTATCCTGAATCTTACTATGAGCTAGAAATTAGGGAAATACAGATTTGACAGATGCTACAAAAGAACTGATGTGGGCCCTTCAAAAATCTCAATGTAATACAAAAAAAAAAAAATTGGGAGATTCTTCTAGAGTAAAGGATTTTATAGATAAATGACAAGCAAACGTTACTGGTGGTAACTGAGTCCTCATTTGAACATACAGAAAAAAATACCTTTACAGATATTTGAGTAAATTAAAATTAAGAACTTTAAAATAGATTGGGCTATTGTGTGTTATAATGTTAAATTTATGGGTTGCAATAATAATGTAGTAAGAGAAAGCGAATGAGACACACTGTTAACCATAGATGAATCCAAACAAAGGGTACCTGGTTATTCCTTGCACTATGTTAGCTAGCTGTAAAGTTTTCAAAATAGAACACAGGAATGTTAGTTAAGAAATAAAATCATCACATTCTTTAGTTAAGGATTTTTGTCATTTTTTTAATAATTTTTCAATTATTAAGTCAGGTAGTTTGGCTGATCTATTCACACACACACACACACACACACACACACACACACACACACATATGTTGCAAATAAAGTCTGACCTGCATAAAAATAAAATATATGTAAAAATAAGCAGCCAATTAACCTTAGTCATAAAAACTTACCCAAAATCTAAACCCAACAAAGTTTACTTGGTACCTTGGGAACTTACTAAACCTAAGGGTAGGGCATCACCAAAAGCAAGAGTTAGAGAATAATCACCTTACCTTCTGTGTCCATAATATTAAAACACACATTAGATTTCACATGTGTCCTCACTGGATTGAGCTTCAGTGTTCCTCGGAGGACACCAGCTTATCTTTGCATACTTTGTTGTCCTTTTCCCCCACTGTCCCAGCTCTGTTTCTGTTTCCCTACTTCCTCTGGTGATCCCTGGGGCCAGCTTCCTGATAAATCACCAACACTTGCTCTTTGCCTCAGGATCTTCTTCCAGGAAACCTCAAACCAAGACTACCAGAGAAAATGCTGGGAATTTGTCATAAGTTATGCTAGAAATAATGCTGTTATTTTAACTTATCGGTATGGAAATTATGTTAAAAATGAAAAGTGGAAGGGGTAAGTGTATTGAAACCCAAGTCAAATCGTCCGAAGGCGAGAGTTCTTGTAGAGCATTCCTCCTCTTACTCCACCAGGCATTTCAGTCATTCTCCTTAACCAGGACTCAGTGGTCACAACTTAGCTCCTATCAGCACCCACGGAAATAGGTGATCAACCCTTAAAGTAATAATTTTTTATGTAAATGTTGATTTCCCTTAGTAAAATTTTATTTTATCTGATCAAATAAATCAATCCTATATATCCTCCAGCACCAAGACATGCATAATTTTTCTAAGAAAGTTTTTAAATCAAAACAGATCTTTATTGGGGAAGAATAGCTGTTTATATTTTCAAATCAATTATTTGCCACCATAATAGGGTTCTTGTAGATTTTTTCTAATTTTTTAAAAACAACTTTCAATGTTTCCAGGTATTTTTATTTTCATCAGTATATACATGAAAAAGAAGTGAAAATTTGAAACTAAAGGTGGTGGAGAAATTTTAATCAAATGGAAGGAAAAAAATACAATAGCAGTTTGATGTAGTATGAAAAATTTGGCATAGCTTTTAATACAACCCTAATACATGAATATGGAAGGGAAAATATTAATGTCTTAAATGAAAGTAAGGCAAGCATTGACATAAAATATTTGTTATAATGTAATTTAAAATTTATCATGATTTCTTAGCTACCAAAATTGTAGATGGCCAAATGTTTAAATTTACTATATTTAGTCAATGGTAATAAATACAAGTGGAGATGGGAAGTGGAAAATTTTTCCTCTGGCAGAAACCAATGAGTTTAAAATTGGCGAGAACCTTTAGACATTAAACACTTCCTTCAAGAGAAAGTGGGGGAAAATGAAAAACTTATGATCAGTAATAAAGCTTTCTACCAAGCTACTGAAAACTCGTTAAAGAACAATAAAAGTTAGTTTTGGCTATCAAGGGGAAAAAGAAAATTTGACAGAGCTATACTCAAAATTTATTCATCCACTATGGACAGAAAATATTAGCATTCTGCCTTTTATCTTGTTATTCTTTCCTTACAGAAAACTAGGAGAAATGGAGAGTGTGAGAGTATTAACACTTGATATATCTCTTGATTCATATAAACAACCTGTTGTACAAAATATTGTAGCTTTGATTTCCATGATCTTCCGCTCATTTTCTCTAATACACTTTAAAGCAGTCAGTGAAATTCTGATTAGTATTGTTGCAATCTTATAGATTCACTCTGACCAGCTGTAGTTATATAGAGAAGACTGAAAATACATTTTTAAGAACTGTATCTTACATCTTACTGAGACTGCTTAGTTGTTCCAAGCATTCATTTTTTAAGTAGTTAGTACATTTTAAAATCTCTAGATTTTAAGAATTT
>PVKM010022689.1:0-21669 GCA_004027735.1 Carollia perspicillata
AGCTATAAAGCAATCTGAGCTGACTGCTACTTGTGCTGAGCTTGAAGATTCCCAGGCAAAGGCAAGCTGTGAATCTAGGCTGGCTGCTGCTAGTGCTTGGCCTAGGGCTACTTAGCAAGATGTACAGGGGCTGGGGACTCACTGAGTCCAGCTATTGATTGTTTGAGAGAATTTAGGAAGTTGTGGAGCATGAGACAAGACCAGCCATTCATATGGAAAAGTCTCTGTTAACAGTTTGGGTGAGCCTATATGTTGGGTAGATGGGGTATCAGGGGATTTCCTTGGTGGGGAAGACAGTGTTATCCAGATTGATGGAGTCTCAAATATGACACCAACCTGCCATCTCTGTGGTTCTGTGGGAGGAGGACACAGAAAAGGGATGATGGCCTCTGTCCCTTTTTCTTTCTGTTAGAAAGCTGTCCCCCAGTTTTTGCTTTTATGTCAGGTACTTCAGTTCCTCCTTGTATGACACTGGTGTCTTTTAAGCTGCTACTCCAGTTTGGAGCTCAGAAGGAATGAGTCTATGTAAGCCCATGTAAGGGTTCTTTAAGAGGACTTAAAAGTTTCTTCCACCTACTCAATTCCTGGTGGTTTTTGCAGCCAGAAGTCATGGGGATTTACCTCCCTGGCACTAGAAGTCTGGGCTGGGGGGCCTGTTGTGGGACTGGTACTCCTCACTCCCAAGATATCCCTCTTGAAGTTTTTTCTTTAGTTTAAGTTTGTACTTCTCTATTTTATTTGTTGATTTTTCATATTGATTTATTTTTAGAGGGCCAAGGAAGGGAGAAAGAGAGGAAAATAAACATTAATGTACAAGGGCTACATCAGTAGGTTGCCTCTTACATACCCCTAACTGTGGGCTGGAACCAAAACCCAGGCCTGTGCCATAACTGGGAATTGAACCAGTGACCTTTTGGTTCTCAGACTAGCACTCAATCCATTGAGCCCAGACAGGGCCCTCCTAAATTCTTATCTACCATATGTTGATGTAGGATCAGCCTGTTCCGTGTCTCTGCTCCTTCTACCAGTCGAGATGGGTGTGGGCTCCGTAATTGTCATTCTTTCATTCAACTTGATTTCTGGCAGTTCTGAGTGATAGCTGTTCTATACTTTAGCTGTAATTTTGATGTGGTTGTGTGAGGGGGCAAGTACTATGTTTACCTATGCTTCCATCTTGACCCGCAGTCTCTGTATGTAAATCTTAAACATGGCCAAGCACAAGTTTATTGACAAAATTTAGAAGATTTTTTCATTGATGGGTATACAACCCATCACACTTTCTAAAAATGTTATTATTTAAAAGTTGGAAACCAAAAGGAAAGAGGATCTACTTAAAAATATTGGAGAGCCTTGCTGTACAGTGAACATATTGTGTGGATCTGTGTTCTGAACACTACCTGTTAGGCAAGGAATCACTCTCTTGTTGAGGTTACTCTACTGTGTCAGATCAGCACATCTCATCCTGTGGTTTGAGACTCACTGACACAGCAACTTGAACTTTCCCTTTGACCTTTGTGATATTCAACTTTTGGCTTGCAGAGAAATCTGTGTTTCATTGACTGTGAAATTAGGAGAATCTCCAATGAGTAAAAAATGATTAGCTTTCACTTTTGGACGAAAACATTGGCAAGGACAAACACTGGTTTTAAGAAATCCTTTATAGAGCACTGCACCTTATAAACCTCACTTGGAGGCAGCACCATTGATATATCTCTGCTGGAGCCAAAACCTGACCTTTCAGTTCATTACTTCTCAGCTTAAAAAAATTTTTTATGACTTTCTAAGTCAGTTTGTTTATTACTGTGATAACAATGTTTTTAGATATGATGATACAATTGCCAGGTTATAGTTACTAATACTTTAAATAGTAGGTATTCAAATATCCTCTATTTTGCCACACTGCATTGAATTAACACCTCTTTCTTCTACACTTCCCAGTGAAGCAACTGTATTTTCTGGGGAACAACACTACTTTGTTTATACTTTTATTATATCATTTATCACCTGCATTTTAATTATTTGTTTATATGCTTTCTGCTGGACTCTAAGCTGCTCAAAGGCAGGATCTTGCTTTTACAAGTCTGTGTACTCATTGCATATAGCACAGAACTTGGAACATAGTGCATAGTGCTCAACTAAATGTTGACTATGTGGACTCATTATTTCAAAAATTTTAAACATAAGTATGTAAGGGTGGCTCAGTGGAATGCAGTGGGTATGATTGTGGAAATAATATATATTTTATTTATAAATTGGTATATTTGGAGACCTGCACTGTGTATGAATTCCTGTGGAGAACAATGACTTCAAAGATACCTCTTTCTCTTTCTCTATTTTATTATGTTCAAATATCCATACATCCAGTTCTGAAACTCATTATTTTCTATATCTAGAAGTCCAAAGTACCAGGAGGCACTTTCACTTTTGAGAGCAGCCATAAGCTTGATGCAGTGTTGGGGAATGTTCAAAATGAAATACCTGTTTCCCCCACATCCTTCCTAGGTAAATTTTACTTCTTCACACAAATGTTTAAACAAATGTTTTAAAGAAAAAAATGTCCAGTGCATTGGAGCAGGCAGCTATTACTTTGGTATCCATTTCATACCTTTCCCTTGAAGTCAGGGAGTTATATTGCTTCTGTGAAATAACTTTCCTTCTTTAGTTGTTCAATTTGATTCAAGAATTTTTGATTAAGCATTCTGGTGTTCAAATAAATAAAAACCAGCAGTCCAGTAATTGGGATGTCATTACTGTCTAGTAGCACATTTAAATGCTCAGTTCACTGTGCAATATAACCTTTCCTTACATCTTCCTCTATAATATTACAGCCCCACCCCCTGCAAAAAAGGCAGTAATGTTATTGTAAACTTCAGAAGTTAGCATTAAAATGAATACTTTTTAATTTCTTTGGATGAGATGGGGCTCTGGGACAATGCTGATGGATGATGTTTTAATGCAGCTGAAATGTTATTTTTACTGAACCAGGGAAAACTATAAATTTTGCTTCATTGCCACTGATGGCTCTATGCATAAAACTATGGTGGCGCCCCTCGGCCGTGAATAATCACCTCAGCACGGCAGATGTTACTTTTCGGGGAAAGCAATTCTTATGCCGAAGAATTGTGGAAAGATTAATTGTCTACAGCTGTTTCATGGCCCACAGCAATCTTGATACATTTATGATAAGTTTAAGAGCTCACTAGAGGCAGCTCCTATTCCCTGTTGTGAGAAGGGGGCGGGGGAAGAAGCCAGAAGCTTTATTTTGACACCTGGATTCATAGAATCTGTCAGCTCCATTACAGCCTTCATAGAAATCAGACTGCTGGCAGTTCTGAAATGATTGTGAGTGAGCTAAGATGCAGGAATTATCCAGACGTAGATAAAGAAAAGGAGACTGAGAAGAATTATTCAAATTTGTGCAAATGAATTGCTTCCATTTTTCCTCCCTCTGCCAAGTGGAAATTGAATGTGACCCACTCTGACCTTTCTCTATTAAGTGCTGCAAATTGCAGTAAATGCACGGTTCTGAGTGCCCTAATGAGACAGAGCCCCAGCAAAGCCTCATTAATAAGGGGAGTTTGACCTTGCTGGTCAGCCCTTCATTCGATATTGAAAAGAAATAAAAAAAAGAAGAGATGACCCACTGTAAATTTTGAACAATACATTTGATTTAGTTTGCATATACTCCCAGCCAGACAGTTCTCAACCTTTCCCCCTCTTCTGCTTCTCCTCAGCCACAGGCTAGGAATGGTACTTACCTTTTAGGCCCCAATGGAATATGGTGACAGAGATGTGGTGACTCTTGGAGAAGCCAGCACCAGGCTTCACCCTTAGTAGAGAAGACATTTATCTCCTACCTTGTGAACTACATCCATGAGTTCTTGTTTTACATTTTCTCCCTCTCCTCTCCCTTCCTCCCTCTCTCCTTTCCTTCTTCTTTCCTTGTTGCTTTCTTTTTGCCTTGTATGTAAGGAATCTGTTTATTTTGAAATGTGCCTATGTATTTAAAAGGAGGATTGTGTCTGGGACTTTGTGTAGACACAGGCTGAGATACTTTCTTCTTGTCTTAAAGGGGAAAAGTTTTCAGGAACATGTGTAAAGGACCCATGGACAAAGCCGAAGGGGGGTGGGATCAAGGGTGGAGAGTGGGTATGGCTGGGATGGGGGGAGTTATGGGGGAAAAGTCAAGACAACTGTACTTGAACAACAATAAAGAGAGTTAAAAAAATGAAGTTGACCTTTGGATAAAAAAAGAAGAAAATCTTGGGTAAAAGGTGGAGTAGTGCTACTTGTTTTTGGAGCAATACTAACCTTATTAAGTGTGGACTGTACCCATAGATGTGGATCTGGAACTCATGGTTCTTGAGTACTCTTCTTCTTTTTTAAAATATATTGTATTGATTATGCCATTACAGTTGTCCCATTTCCCCCCTTCATTCCCCTCCACCCTGTACACCCCCTCCTACCATCATTCCCCCCTTCAGTTCATGTTCATGTGTCATAAGTTCTTCAGCTTCTACATATCCCACACTACTCTTGCCCTCCCCTTGTTTATTTTCTCCCCATCTTCTATGCTACTTATTCTCTGTACCTTCTCCTGCTCTCTTCTCCTCCCACTCCCCTGTTGCTAACCTTCCAGGTGACCTCCATTTCTGTGGCTCCGCTCCTGTTTTAGGTGACCGCTTAGTCTGCTTTTGTTTTAGGTGTGGTTGTTAATAACTGTGAGTTTGCTGTCCTTTCACTGTTCCTATTTTTTATCTTTTTCTTAGATAAGTCCATTTAACATTTCATATAATAAGGGCTTGGTGATGATGAACTCCTTGAACTTGACCTTATCTGAGAAGTTCTTTATCTGCCCTTCCATTCTAAATGAAAGCTTTGCTGCATAGAGTAATTTTGGATGTAGGTCCTTGACTTTCATGACTTGGAATACTTCTTTCCAGCCCCTTATTGCCTGCAAGGTCTCTTTTGAGAAATCAGCTGACAGTCTTATGGGAACTCCTTTGTAGGTGACTGTCCCCTTATCTCTTGCTGCTTCTAGAATTCTCTCCTTCATTTTAATCTTGGCTAATGTAATTATGATGTACCTTGGTGTGTTCCTCCTTGGGTCCAACTTCTTTGGAACTCTCTGAGCTTCCTGGACTTCCTGGAAGTCTATTTCCTTTTCCAGATTAGAGGAATTCTCCTTTATTATTTGTTCAAATAAATTTTCCACTTGTTGCTCTTCCTCTTCTCCTTCTGGTACCCCTATAATTCGGATGTTGGATTGTTTAAAGATGTCCTGGAGGTCCCTCAGCCTCTCCTCATTTTTTGAATTCTTATTTCTTCATTCTTTTCTGTTTGGTTGTTTCTTTCTTCCTTGTGGTCCACTCCATTGATTTGAGTCCCAGTTTTCTTTCCATCACTATTGGTCCCCTATGCATTTTCCTTCATTTCACTTAATGTAGCCTTCATTTTTGCAACCAAAATTAACCAGGTCTGTAAGCATCCTGATCTAGTGTTTTGAACTGTGCATCTGATAGGTTGGCTATCTCTTGGTCACTTAAAAGTATTGGCTCTAGGGCTTTGATTTGTTCTTTTGTTTGAGCCCTTTTTGGTCAGGTGGTGCCTGTTACGTAAGAGTGGTGGAGCCTTAGGTGTTCACCAGGGCGGGGCAACCTAGTTGCCGGGTTGTGACTCTGTATGTGGGGGCAGGATCAGAGAGGGAACCATGGCATTTGTTTCTCCCCACTTATATTTCAGTCCCTTCTGCCACTTCCCACAAGCAAATTGGGCCCTTCCAGTGCTGGTTCCCAGGTAGGTGGGCTTGTGTACTTTTTAGGACCCTGTGGGTCTCTGCAACGAACTCTCTTGTGAGTCTGGGAGTCTGTCCCGGCACCTTTTCAATTGGTGTTTTTAGGCATTATTTCCCATTGCTGGGGCCCTGGGTTGCGTGGTCTGTCTCATTGTCCATTTTTGCCTAGCTTATCTGCATGAGAATGTGAGATTGTGGTCAGCCAACTGCCTTGCATGCTCTGCTCATGTCCTCCCCTTGTCAGTCAGGGGTCTGCTAGCTCTGCGCAGCCTGTACTTCTAGGCCTGGCGGCCACTGCTTTTTCCTGCCACAACCCCTCTCCACTGGCTACCGACTCTGCCCCTCTTACTGGTCTGGTTGAATGGTTGTCAGACTTCTGTAGTTCAATTTTTCTGTCTGTTCTGGTTGTTTTTTTGTTTCTAAATCTTTATTGTCCTTAATTTTGGTTGTATGAGGAGGCACAGTATTTCCACCTACACCTCCATCTTGTCCAGAAGTCCTGAGTACTCTTCTTAGATGCCTTAAATTTAGTTACAAATTTAGCTCTTGGTTTCCTTTAAAGCAATACTAATGATACCTCTAATTCTTTTTTTTTGATTGATTAATTAATTTTTTGTTAAATACTTTCAAATTTTATTGTTGTTTAAATACAGTTTTCTGCCTTTCCTCCCACCCCTCCCTATCACCCCAGCCATTACCACCTCCCTCCCTGTTTCCTGTTTCTACCACCCCCTTGTTTTTGTCCATGTGTCCTTTATAGTTGTTCCTGTATACCCTTCACCCTTTCCCTCCCATTACCTCCTCCCCTCTGGTTACTGTCACTTTTTCCCTAATTTTAATGTCTTTGGTTATATTTTGCTTGCTTGTTTGTTTTGTTAATTAGGATAAAAAAACCATGGTACATTTACACAAGGGAATTCTGTGCAGCAGAAAGAAAGAAGGAGCTCCTACCCTTTGAGACAGCACAGATAGAACTGGAGAGTGTTATGCTGAATTAGATAAGCCAAGCAGTGAAAGAAAAATACCATATGACCTCACCTTTAACTGGAACACCTCTAATTCTATTCAGGGAATTTCCTGAGTACAAGGAAGCCCTATGAGCAAGGCAGGAAAAAGTTCTTAAATTTATTTGAAGAATAACTGGTGATGTGTTGTAACATACCTTGTAGAATATTAACATTTGAAGAGATTTTAGAGGTTACCCACTCCAGACTTCTTGCAAGCCTTGATCTTGTAGTATCCTGATATCGAACATAGGCAGATACCTGAAAATCATGCTTTTGCATTATTGGCAGCTCTGACTTGTGCAAAATTCTTTCATCTGTATTACTAAAGGAAAACATTGTTATCATGTATTGACCATATTCCAAGGTCTGATGTGAATGGAGCATATGAAACCATCAAAATGAGTTGGTTATGGGAGGGAGGTGGGGAGGGCTGGGGGGGTGGGCTAGGGTGGGGGTAAAAGGCAGAAAGCTGTACTTGAACAATTAAAATAAAATAAATGAGTTGATTAGCTCCTGGAAGAACTGCTTTACCAAATTGTGTTTTTGGATTATGCTTTTGGCTTGCCTGGAGGGATATGCTAAGGATCTGTACCCTGAGAGTCACTGTTGAAACTATTTGGGAATGTTGAAGATTTCTCCTATCTAATGTTTATTTCATGAGGACCTGTGGGAAAATGTGTCTGATTTCTAGGACCAGTAAAAGCTGGGCTTGTTCTGAGACACTAGTTTGATTTTATCTAAATAAACAAGTGACTTAAATCTGATCACGTTTCTCATATTTCTTTGACTATAGCAAGGCTCAGAACCAAGTTGTAGTCCACTTATTGCAAATATGCAGAATCTTATGACACACATTAAAATATTTTTGAATACATAATAGCTGGCTCTGGTGCCAGATTAAAAAACATAAAAAGGATATGTAGTAAAAGTACATCTCTCCTTTCATTCCTCCAGTTGATAAGTTGTCTTTTTAGAAGCAACAACTGGCATCAGTATCTGAATATTCTCTGCTTTTATTATATAAATTGAGACGATTATAGGTTATGCTCTGTGCTAAAGGTGAAGAACCATCAAATGGTTTGCAGAGGGAAGTCAAATAGATCAGATTACACATAGTGTTAACTGGAGGTACAGAGGGACAGCTGGGAGGCTGCGTTTGTTGTCCAGGCAGGTACTAGTAAAAGAGGATAGAGGCCAGGTGGAGGTAAAACCATCAGGATTTAGTAATTCAATAGATATCAAGGATGAGAGACAGCAAGACTTCAAAGATCACTGTCTAATTTCTAGCTTCAGAGACTGTATGGGGTTTTCAGCATTTTTGTAACAACCTGTAAAAACTGATGGTTTTGTTTGGGAGAACAGGTGTTGAATTTAGTTATGTTCAGTTGGAGTCACTTGAGGAACTGAACACCCAATAGGGGATCAAGGTAAAAGTCTGATGTTAAGACAAGAGATGTGTTGACTAAAAGGATTTCAGAATTATGAGCCTAGAGTTCCCAGGAAAAGACTCCTTGGAAAATACTGAAAAGTATAGGGTATCACTTAGGAAGAGTAAATAGGGTGAGAAAGATATTGAAATGAGACAGACTGAAATATTTAAGTGTTTTGCCTTGTGCCATCACTGGCCCACAGTGAGTGTTTAGCAAATAATGCCCCGTTCAGTCACTAACTGGGTTCGCAGGGCCCTTCTCCACTTCCATCCCTAAACTGTCAATGTGCTGCTGAAAATATCCTATTTGGATGCAATCTTCTATATGAATATAATCTTGGCAGAGTATAATGAAATTGAACTGGACAGTATTTGAGAAAGTTAATGTAGTGTAAGTAACTATTGGTATTTTTTCTGTTATATAATTCTAAGAGCATATATCAAGTTTGGGAAAAGACCCCAGAAGTGGTTTTATGTAAATCACTGCCTAGCTGGTTTCTCTAAGCATGTATTTTTAAAAAATGCATTTAAAAACTTAAACAAGTTTATAGTTAAAGATGAAATATACTTAATTTTAGTAGATAATACTAGACTGTTTTCCTCAGTGATTGTACCAACTATGTATGAAAATTATAAGGCATTTGTGTTGTTTCATACCTTGATCAACACATGACCTTGACAGTCTTTTCATTTTAGCCATTCTGGTGGCTGTGTGTGATGGTGCCTCATCATAGCTTAAAGTTACATTTCCTGATGATTAATGAGATTGTGAGTTTTTAATGGTTTTTGATTATTTGACTATCCTTTTTTAAAAAAGTATCTTTTAAGACATTTTCATTAGGTTTCTTATATTTTTGTTATGTAGCATATTTCTCCATATTTTACATACAAGTCTTTTGCATTGCAATTTTCAAATATCTGTCAACAGTAGCATTTTACATAAATTGTGGTATATTCACATAATGGGATACTATATAATAATGAAAATAAATGAACTTTAGCTATATGTGACAAAGGGTAAATCCAGACATAAAAGAGTATATGTATATTGTGTGACTCTATTTACATAAAGTCCCAAACCAGAGAAGCCTCATTTATGGCATTAAAAGTTAGGGTGGTGGTTACTTTTGGAGATGGGGTAGGTGATATGTAGGAGAGGGAACAAGAGGGCTTCTAAAATGCTGCTAATCTTCAATTTGTTGGCCTGGGCAGTGGTTACATGGGTGTATTTATTTTTGCTAATTAATTGAGTTGCATACTTTTGATTTGTGCACTTTTCTGTATGAAATAATATATCCATAAAAAGTTAAAATGGTTTCAGGCTGTATAGTTTGATGAAATATATTGGATGATGAATCTACCAAAACTGAATTATAATGTTTCTAAAGAACAATGTAAGTTAGAAGAATATATAAATTTCCCTGCTTAAAAACAAGAATGGTACCAGGGATGAGAATTAGCACTAGTGAGAAATTAGAAGTGAATAAAATGTAGCTATCTGTAAGAGAAGTGATCCTCATACTATATTTCAAGTCCTTCCTGAAACAATATTCTGATTGCCCCCTTCAGAGTTAACATAAGGCATGAATACAGACAGGATATAGTGAATAGAAAGACCTCCCTGGGGACCAAATGCATACTACCTGCCTCTGTACCCCAGGAGATAAACACAGAAAAACAAGTAGCTTTGAAAAGACAAAATATTCATAATTTCAAGATGCAAAGATACTATGTCCCCCCACCCCCCCATGGCATGAATCAGAAAACAGTTCCTCAAATAGGTTGTACATAATTAATCTCTCTGCCTAAAGGGAGTCAACCAAATCAGAGAGTGGAGTCTGGAGCAAATTCTCTGATTTTTTAATTCACTCTAAGAGTTACATTGGCATATGAATCTACTTGTACAATTTTTTTTGTGTGTGGTTATAGTGTGGCTTTTGCAGTAAGACTGCCTGGTTCACATTTGGACTGAGCCCCTTAAACTCTGTGCAACTAGGCACATTATTTATTCTCTATGCAAGATGGAAATAGAAATAACATGCACCTCATAGGGCTCTTCTGAAGATTGAATGAGAGCATGCATGCAGCTGCTCTTCCACCTGCCCAGTCCTGCGTCGTTCCGAGCTCCTGCTTCTAGAAGTTCTGAAAACTGTACCACTGCCTAGTGGGCTGGCCATATTTTTCTTTAATTTATTTCACTGTTGTTTTATTTATAAGGGCTACATTAAAAATTATGAACACACATTTTTATGAACTTGCCCAGATACTGCTTTAATTATCCAAGGAAATGAAATTTTATTAGAAGCAAGGTGAACTCACAGGGCAAAAGTTGACGAGGCACATCTTGGCATGGTTTCTTTCAGATGCTGAAGAGAAACAAAGTTTTGCCAAATCCCAAAATGTGCCTTTTGAGATATTGATTTTAAGCTGGTTAAAGAATAAAAGACTCAGAAAGAACCTTGGACCCTTCCTGTTTACCTGCTAAAGGAATTGAGATAGAGGACCTGCTCTAGGAAGGGAGCTGTCATCAAAGATAACTATAGTTTTGTGTGAACTACTATGTAATAGACAGAGAGGAGCCTAGCAAGGCCTTTTGATCAAAGTCCTCTCTGTGTCTCATTGTAAAGATGGCCCAGCAAACATTCATTTGTCAAACATTTGCTTTTCTACCCCCCTGTGAATTTTCTTTCTGCCCTTGGAAGTCCCCCGCCACCGCCTTTCTCCTTAGCTTTAGAATGGCATATAAACCTCAACTTCCCAATGCCTCTTTGGGTCTCATTCTTATGGCACCCCAAAATGTGTATCTGTAAAATAAACTTTAGACATGTTAATCTGTCTCATGTTAATTTGACTATTAGCCCAACTGGAAGAACTTAGAAGGTGAGAGGAAAGAGTTTTTGTGCCCCCACCATACCATGACCCTCATAGGAGGAAGACTACTGCCTGAGACACAGCTTGCTCAAGTTTTATTTGATAGGAAAGTTTAGTTCTTGCTATGCTGCAGGACTTTTACTTCAGAGAAACTTCATGAGTAATCTACAAATACGTCCGATATTTATGAACGTATAGGGACATTATAGTTGTTGGACCATCCAGAATTAGCAAAGAGGCATTTTCATTTGAGGGGTGGGGTGAAGGAAAAAGCAGTGTCAAGTTCCTTAACACCTGTGTCTCCACTTCTGGTGTCTTGGAGGGTCATTTCCCTCTCAAGAGCATAGGCTCAGTGGGAAGTTACTTGGCATTTATGTGAAAAACAAAATGGGTCTTTGGGCAAGTATGTAAAGCTTCTTGAGCCTGCAGTGTGCTACATTGCCTGGCAAGAGAGCTATAGTAGAAAAGGTCCTCTAATTTATTGCCCCCATCTTTTGGGGGGTACATATCTGTGATTCAATTGTCAGAGACTGACTCTTTGGGAAATGTGAACCTAACCACTCTGGATATAAATATTTCACCTGATGTTTTGGAAGTGTATTTACTATACAGAAGTATCATGTTGGAAGAAGTTATTTTCAGTATTGCCTCATACCTGGAATTTGCTTTATCACAAATTTAGTTAACCCATGGCATATTCTTTTTCATGTGTGTTTCTGAAGCTGCAGACATGATCACCTAATGGCGGAGGCTATGGTACTGTGTTCTTATCAGAGATTGGACATCTGTTCCCACTTTTCCTCTCTCTTTCCATCCTCTTCTATCTTCTGAAGTTTCCCCTCACTGCCATTGGTTATCCGATAGTGCAGTGGCTGTCATACTTGATGGGCATCAGAATCATTTGCTTGGCTCCACCGTCAGAACTTCTAATTCACTATGTCTGGAAGGAGCCAAGTTTTTGCACCTGTAGCAAGTTTCCAAATGCTTTTGATGTTGCTGGGGGTGGGAGAAGGGGTGCTGGGAGGTGTGTCACACCTTCAAAACTACAGCAGTACTGAAACAAACTGCCTAGTAAGTAACATATTGAAAGTAAAGAACATGGACTTTGGAGACATAGAGAAATCAATTTGAATCCTGACTTCTTTGTTTAAACTACATAATATAGGGCAAGTTTTATAAAAATCTTTACCACTCTGTTTCCTTACCTGGGATAGCATTACCATACATAGAGTTGTTTGGAGGACTAAATAAGATATGAATACCTTTTTCAAAGTATACTTTTTTCAAACAATGAATACTAATTCATTGTTTGGAGTGTGTAGGGCATTACATGTAGTCCACATTGCATAGATGGATGATGTAATTCAACATCTAAACTTACATTTTTTTACTTTCCTGAAAATTTCATTTGGAGATCTTTAGGTAAAGAGAATAGTTTCTACATGACTGCTTCAGATAAAGTTTGATAGTAATGTCAATAGGTCAGTTTATTGTTAAGCTGAAGACAAACACATGCTGTTTTCCTTGTGTAAAATTTAAATTATAAATCAGGAAAACATGCTTGATGTAGGATTTATATGCTGGTGGTGTTAAGGGATACCAGAATGTGCCAACTCAAAATATGCCTCTCTGGCATATTGATTTTAAGCAGAAGTGCATTAAGCATGTGGACAAAAAAGCAGTCACATACTAAACCTGACAAGCTCAGGGGATGTTTGCAGGGAATGGCAGCCCCTACAAACTCAGAGACCAAAAGCAACCACATGCAATGGTCTGAACATAAAAATTCCCAATTAAAGGCAGATCATGGCAGGTTGTCACATCCTGGGACTGTAGCTTCCTTAAAAGAGTTCAGTCTTTATTTTAAGTAAGGCCGTGTATTGTCTTTTTGCATCTAAGATAACATGCCCTTGGAATGTTAGAGTAATCCCCCTTTTCTGGACCCCTCACAGCACAACCACCACAGCAGAGCATGAGAACTTTCTTTTCCACATGCCTGAAAATGTTAATAGCTAATTATCCTGTACCCACTAGTGTAAAAGAAGTATGTGTCTCTGTTTTATTTTTCACCCAATCTCAGAGATTTCCCTTCCCCCTTAATCTGCCACCAATGGATTTCATGCAACTCTCCTTAGTCTTCTTCATTGATTCTAATGTATAAATAAAGCTGTACAACTGCCATTCTCTAGAGCATTTTTCCCAATCCATTGAGATTTTGCTTCCCAGCAACTGTAGTCAGTCTAGCTTAAATAAACTCATAACAATTCTCTACAGGTTTGGACATTTCTTACTGCATAAACAAGAATAAGCAGATGCAGCAAAAGCTCCAAAAACAGGGTGTGGGTTTGCCTTTTGTAAAGGAATTTACACTTATAAAAAAATGCCATTTGTAGAGGTGTATCCTTCTCTAGTACTAGGAAGAGGAGGACTCTTCACAACTCTTATCAGTGGAGAAGTCAATGACAAATCTGCATAACAAACCTTATTAAATAATTCCTATTACCACACTTTTTCTATTTACCCTCTCCTGCCTAAAAGTCCGAAACCTGTTTTTTTTTTTTTTTTTGATTAAGACAAAATATATGCTCAAGTTCTAATCACTCTTTTGGGTTAGTTGATGCTGGGTGCTCCCATGTATACATGCTCAGTGTGCATGTTCATAAGCCTCTGTTGTTGCTCTCTTGTTAATCTGCCATTGGCCAATATAATTTATAGAGCCCCACTTGGGGAACCTAAGACATATAGAGGAAAACACTTTTTTTCCTTGCCTATATCTTTAATTCTATATATTAAAAATATTCTCATCATTGGCCATACTATATATTTAAAAACTTTCTGAGAGATGACACATAAAATTTACCACTGTAAACATTTTTAAGTATACAGTTCAGCAGCATTAAATACATTCATATTTTTATTTTTTCTAACTTGCTTTATTCCTTTTTCTTTATCAAACTTCTTTGTCATTTTATATAGATTTAATAGTAATACATTAACTACTGCCTGTGCAATAACAACAACAACAACAACAACAATAAACAGATTTTCAAGTCACCAATAACCTTGTTAAATATATTTACATTTTTAATTACCATCATCACCATCCATCTACAGAACTCTTTTCATTTTACAAAACTAAGGCTCTGTACGTATTAATGACTTTCCAGATTCAGACAGAACTACTTTCTGTCTCTGTGAGTTCTTTTTATTTTTTGATACCATTTTCTTTCTCTTAGGATGAATTAAGTGCCCTCGCTTGGGATCCCTTCTCACCTTGCCTCCCACAGTTTCCCATGCAGATAAATTTGTCATTCATTCATGCATTCATTCAGTCATGGAAAAGGGACTATTGTTTCCCTACTTCTGGGCTCTGTAAGTCCCTAGAAGATCAGGGCCATGCATTGTAACTTACTGTAGTCCTAGTGCCAAACCAAGTGTCAGGCTTACAGTAACTGCCTCATATGGACTTATCTGTTCACCTGTTGATGTGACAGAATTATACATACATTTGAATCTGTCATGTGCCATTTGTAGAGGTTTAGGGAACAAATTCAAAATATTTATTGGTTTATAATTTTTTTCAATAATTAACCAAATGATAAACTATAGCTGGTAGTGAATGCAGGATGTCTAAAGCAAAGAAGGTAATATTTCAATTTAGATATTTTATTGTGTATCATTCTTTTCAGTCTGTTAGTTTCCTTTACATTTTGGGCTTTTACTTATTTTTGTCTTAGTGCCTATTACTTACAAATTGTCCTTTAAATATTATTTAATCAACCAAAATATACTGAAAAATGAGTGATGAAGACTGAGGAGTTTGTTTCTAAGAGAAGTAAATAACAGAGATATTGTTAGAAAAAAATCCGATAACAATTCTTTTACTTTCACATTTGACCATAATGGAAACTGAATTTACCTTCTTTACTGAAACAATTAAAGCATTGGGCAAAATAAAATGGTTCTGAAGACACTGGGCATCAGACAATGAAGGCAAGTTTTCCCTGAGAAATGGGAAACAAGGTGAGTTCTGCCACTGCTTCAGCTTACTGCCTAGAGCTGTTCCCCAGGGAGGGGCACTCTGTCAGAGCCCATGACTCTCAAGGGGTTGGGGAGACAAATATGGGGAGGCCAAATTAGACAGAGTTTCAGGGCACAGTACCGGAGGGGAGAAAACTACACAGAAAGAGAACCTACCTGGAAACCTGAAGAGGGTCCTAACTGAGTATTCAGTTGATCCCATTGTACATGTATAAAGAAACCACTCAAGGTTGGGGAAAGACCCACCCAAAAGACTTATAGTGAACAATATTTAGAACTCATAAAGGGCTGGGAATAGGGCCTGTCCTCAACAGCCAAAGCAGTAAAACCTCATAATTCTTGGGTCTTTTGGTGGAGTACTTAGAAGGGTTATGCTTCAGTATTAGAAAATAATTGGACCTAGAGAAAATGCTATTCTAGTACAATAGTGAGGAAAATTAATAAGTTTAAACTGACCTGGAAATGACCAGAAAATAGAATTAGCATAGATAGGATGTTAAAACAGTTACTATGATGCTAATCTGGGTGTTTAGGTGGTAATGGAAAGATTGAATGGGTTAAGTAGCATGAGGGGAAAAAGACAAATCAAAGAAGACTAAGTCAAAGAAAAGAAAGATTTGATGAGGGGAAGTGGGAGGGGATAATAAGGGGAGAGTGGAGAAGGGTTTTCAGGAACAATTATAAAGGACACATGGACAAAATCAAGGGGGGTTGGAATCAGGGGAGGGAGGTGGAGATGACTGGGGTTTGGGGTAAATGCAGACAACTATACTTGAACAATAAAATAATAAAAAAATAAATATTTTTAAGTTAAAAACAGTAGATATTATAGAAGAAAATTGTAATGAACTTGCACACATAGTAATATACCCTTTGAAAATGAAACAGAAAGAAAAAAAGACAAAAAAAATTAAAAAAGCATCAGTGAGCTCTGGGATAATTTCAAGCAGCTAAAAATTCATGAAATGGGAGTACCTGAAAGTAAGGGAAATAAAATGAATATTTGAAGAAATAATTGTCAAAAGTTTTCTAAATTCAAGAGAATTATTAGCCCACAGATCCAATAAGTTCTACAATCACAAGACACATGAAGAAAACTACATGTATGAATATAATAAGCAGATTGTGTAAAAACCAGTGAAAAAAGGCAACTCTTAAAATCAGCCAGATGAGATCAGACATGTTCAGGTAGTATGGATAGACCAAGAGGATATTATGCTAAGAGGAGAAAGCCAATCAGAGAAAGACAAATACCATATGATTTCACTTATATGGAATCTAGTGAACAAAATAAACAAACAAATGAGAAACAGACTCATAGATACAGAACACAGACTGACAGTTGTCAGAAGGAAAGGGGTTGGTGGAATGGGTGAAATAGGTGAAGGGATTAAGTTAAAAAAAAAAGCAACTCATAGACACAGATAATATTATGGTGGTTACCGGAGGAAAATTTGGGTGAGGGCAGGTAGAAGAGGGTAAAGAGGGGATAAGTGGCAATGGAAGGAGATTAGACTTTGGATGGTGAACACACAATAAGATATACAGATGACATATTATAAAATTATACACTTGAATCGTATATAGTTTTATTGACCAATATAATCCCAATAAATACAATAAAATATTTTTAAAGTTCCAAATAAAAATTATGTAATAAAATATATTATTTTGTGCCCTGGAGAGGGTGGCTAAGTTGGTTGGAATGCTGTCCCATACACTGAAAGTTATGGTTTCAATTCCCAGTCAGGGCACATACCTAAGTTGCAAGTTTGATTCCAGGTTGAGGAGCCTATAAGAGGCAACTAATCTATGTTCCTCTCTTTCTCTCTCTCTCCAGCCTTTCCTCTCTCTCTAAAAGCAATAAAAATTTTTTTCAGGTGAGAAAATAAATAAAGAAAATAAAAATATGCTATTTTGGGGAAAAAACAATGGTTAATATTTTTTGTTGTTTGTTGCTCTTCATATGGGCCTTAACATAGAACCTTTGGACTATCTTAGTTCTCTTCCCAAACATAATCACGTGGCACAAAAGTTTTCAAAGTGTGGTTACACACAAGTTTGCTTAATTTCCCAGTGACTCTATCCAGTGAATTTATATATATATAACACGTAGATTGATATGAGTAAAATTAGCTATGGAAATACACACACACACACTCAGCCAGAGAAATATAACATACAGAGAAACAAAGATAAGGATGATAGATTTCTTATTAGAAACAATGCAAGCTAGAAGATAGTGAATCAGTTTTAAAGTAATGAAAGAAAAAACCCACAAACCCTGTCAACTTAGAATTTTATACCCAGTGAAAACATATAGGTAATCCTTGCTTTGCACAGTAGCAGGAGACTGTAGAAATGATCATATAAGCTGTGCAAAGCAATCTTAATAACCAATGGGGAAAAACACCATTGTTCCATGACCTTTAAGAATTTTGACAAAATATTTGAAACACTTTTAATGTCAGCTATAAAAGTATAGGATAATAAAAATATAAAATGAATATTTAGTTAGGACACTAACTTAAAACATTAGAAACATTGAGGATTAAAGTGTTTTACTTTTGTCAAGAAGTTATTAAGAGTAGTGTTAGTAGTGCTTGCATTCTTCTTATCATATAATTTATGGGATGAACATCTTTTCTCTGTCTCGATGGGTTTTCATATTCATTGTAAGTTTAGGTAAACTTCTAATATTTTACATTTTGCAGCTTCAATATTCTTAAATATTTCCAAGAGTTCCTTTAATGTGACAATTTTGGTAGCATCACGTCCTCTGGAACACTCTTTTTTTCATCAGAATCACTTCCCTCATTTATGTCAATATGTTCACATTCACTAAGTTTTTCTTGCTGTATATCTAGAGTCTCCACATTCCCACAGTTAGTTATTTCTTCCATTTATGATCAGTGTAAATTGTTATAACTCCAATATTATCTTTTTTCTTGTTTCTCTGCTGTATGTGCAGGGTTTGGGCCAATTCTTTTCTTTGGTTATCCATGTTTTTTTTTTTTTTTTTTTTTAAATATTATGTGGGTTTATCACTAGGAGACCAGGAGCCAGCACAACTGCTTATTATTTCACTTTTAAGAACTGACTGTTTATACGATGATTCATGGAGTGAATAACTCATAGTAAAGTTTGTGGGTTATGCAATTATCCATGGTTCATATACATTGTAACTGAAATTTAAGCTGTGTTGTTGGGTAACTATAATTATATAACTCAACAATTGTAATCGAAATATGTGTATTTCGATACACATATACACAATTGAAATATGTGTATATATATGTGCAACCTGAGGCTTGCTTGTATTTTAAAAACAAAGATGAGAAGAGAGTGGATGATGGCAGCTGAGTAGGTGGCAGCTGACCCCACTTGATTGTGCCCTCAGCATGGATTTTTGGCTGATCTTCTGTCAAGTGACCAGAACAATCAACAGAATCTCAGCTGATATGGATTTTTGAAGGCAAGGAGTACAGAGGATGTTTTGCATCATCTGGTAACAGATTTTTTAAGTTGAGTGGGCAAAACCCTGTGCGAGGCACCAGCAGCAGAAGAGAGATCATCAGAAAATGCAGCTTAGTGGCTCCGTTCCCTCCCAGAACAAGACCTTAGTCCCACACAGGCATACACCAACCCTAATTGGGAGAGTCTTGGTAGGACATACAAAGTCTGGGAGACTAAGGTTACACACACACACACAGTGAGTAGCATGCACACAGCTGCAGTGCCATCTGGGAGAGTTCCAGAAACACTATCTAAAACTGTCAGAGGCACTTGGTAGGCTGTTATCAGTCCTGACAGAGTTTGTGCTTTTCGGGAAGGTGGAATGCATGGACAATAGGCCCAGGGTTTGGTGCTGCAGTGAGGGGCTGCATAGTGACTCTTAAAAGAGGAGCTGAGGCAAGACTTGAGACTCAGCAAGAAGTCTCTGCTCGGCATGTGTGTGCAAGCATAGAAGCTCTGCCAAAGAAGAAACCACAGTGAAAGTACATTTCAGCCCCACTGAGTCCAGCTGCACAGGAAGAACAAAAAATGTCACACTGAAAGGACTGTGGGACTTGAAACAAACAGCATGGCTGGTAAGTAGGGGCCTGTGCAGAGTGGAGAGTTCAGGCCTGAGTTTCTTGTGATAGCAGCAGGCTGGGAACTGGATGGCCAGGAGCAGAATGCATGACCCTTCACTGGCAGGCAGGCCCAACAGCCACCTGCAAGATTGCAGGCTCTGCAGATCAGTGAGGCCAGGCTCAGGAACCCCCTGCTCAGTGCATTATCTGCAGGGGAAAGAAGGAGAAGCCCCAAAAGGGATCTTTCTGAACTTCTATCAGACACTACAAACTACGCTGGTTCCTTAGGACCTGATCCACAAAAACCAGCAGAGCAGAGACTAGAGACAGAGGCAACAAAAGCTGTTCAGGACCCTGCCCAATCTTGGCTCTTATGCAGAGCTGCCATCAGTGCCAAGCAGGAAAGAGCTGCCCCTTTTGCACAGATTGGCCCATCACAGTTAAATAGACAGTTAATAGACAGAAACCATACATTATTGGAAGTAATCTGGGACAGACCAAGGCATGTGGCAGGGGAGTGGGGAAACACTGCCTTCCCTGAAGACTGAACAGTGCCTTCTGGGGGTGAGCCAGGGATCCCACCCTCCCGATCGCACCAGAAGCCTCCTCTGGTGGCAGGAGGAGGTGGTACTAGTGCTCTTGGACATTAGAAGAACCACTCCTGGGCCTTGTGCTGATGGAAAGCCAGCAAGGCAGACAGTGGAGACCAACCAAGCCTGAAGGACACAGCCACAGACTGTGGATCACAAGTAGCCTTCAACAGGCTGCCTAGGGCTATACTAATACACCATCTGACATTACCAGGGCCGATCCAGAAAGAGAAGACAGCAACAAACTCTACACTCTGCTGAGACGAATTCCACTGCAGTCTTCTTCATTATTTAAGTTATTTTTCTCTCCTGCATAGCTTTTTAACTTTTTTCTTTTTCTGAAACTTTTGTTCCTATTATTTCACTATTTTTTATTTTAGTTTACTTCAAATATCATATTTCACTCCTCCTTTCTCTTATTCCATTTTGCTTTCTTTCTTTCTCTTCTTTTTCCATTTCTATGCCTTGTTTCAATTCTGCACTCTTACCATTTCTCCTCCTTGCAGCCTCTCCAAATCACTTTCTTTGCCTATAGTCTCCTCACATTCTTTTTTCCTTTCTTATAATATCCTTATTCTCTTTCCTCCTTTGCTCATTGGTTGTTGATATGGTGGTGGTTGTAGCATTTCTTCAGTTTTCCTCCTAGATGTTCACTATTTTTGTGTTTCAAATCTCAAATTCTACTGTTCCCCTCTTCTACTCCATTTTGTCTGGTTCTGGCCCTTTCTTATTTTTGTATTAAATTTTACTCTCCCCCACACTTAGCCTTGCTTTCATTCCTCACTCTTATTATTTCTTCTCCTACTATCCTCTCAAAATCACTTTTCATTCCTTTAGATATCTTATAAGCTTTTTTCTTTCTTTTTTCCTTCTCATTCTCTTTCCACCTGTATTAATCTTTGCTCATTTGTCATTGATATTGCTGTGGTGGAGTTTTATTCCTATTTTCCCACTATTTAAAAAGTTTTTTAATCTCATACTATATTCTTTCTTTTTCTTATTTCATTTTGCTTTCTTCCCTCCCTTTTTAACTTATGATAAAATTTTTCTTTTTTTCTTTGCTTTGATTCTATTCCCTACTCTTATTATTTCTCCTCCCTCTATACTCTCAAAATCATATTTATTTTCTTAGTCATCTCATATTCATTTTTCCTTTCTTATAATAATCTTAGTCTCTTTCTACCTCTATTAATATTTGCTCATTTGTTGTGGAAACTGTGGTTGTGGGTCAAGGTTATATTTATGGGTGTGGGTTTTGTTTTCTGGGTTGTTTTGTTTTGTTCTGGCAGTACCTGTGCAACAGCATACAAGACATGGTGGGCATCATGACTCTCATTCAGCCAGCCAAAGGGAAGAACCCACTAAAAAATGACACCCAAACAACTAAAATCCAATTACAACAAGAGATCCAACATAAATGAAATAAGGGGAACCCAGGAGTATTCTGCTCAGGAGATCAAGGAGACTTCACCACTGGTTACCACTGGTCTCCTACTGTAGAAGGTTACCCATGAAGACAAGAAGTCAAAGCAGATCAATATAACAGGCAAGGGTGTGACCTCCAGAATATATGAAGAACTCATATTCAACATCAGGAGGACAAACAATCCAATTAAAAAATGGACAAAGAACCTGAATAGACACTTCTCCAGGGGGGATGTGCAGGCAGCCCATAGATATATGAAAAGATGCTCAACATCACTAGCCATCAGAGAGATGCATGATGAGATACCAACTTATTCTGGTCAAAGTGGCCATCATTAATAAATTAACAAACAATAAGTGATCATGAGGATGTGGTGAATGGGAACCCTAGTGCACAGTTGGTGGGAATGCAAACTGCTGCAGCCACGGTGGAAAA
>PVKM010022690.1:0-21651 GCA_004027735.1 Carollia perspicillata
TTTTTTTTTCAATAGGACATCTCATAGTGAGTGACCTTAAAAGATATGAGAAATAATGTTTAGTTTTCATTAGATTTGATCCGACCTTACAGCAAAAGCCATTCTTTTTTTAAAATATTTTATTTATTTATTTTTAGAAGAGAAGGGAAGGAGAAAGAGTGGGAGAGAAACATCAATGTGTGGTTGCCTCTCATGTGTCCCCTACTGGGGTCCTGGCCTGCAACCCAGGCATGTGCCCTGACTGGGAATCGAACTGGTGACCCTTTGCTTCACAGTCCTGTGCTCAATTCACTGAGCTATAACAGCCAGGACAAAAAGCCATTCTTAATTGACACACGTGCAAAAGAAGACAGAGGCACTGAGTACTTGAGAGACAAGTGGGTCACTGCAGTGTTGGTCTTTCTAGAATCTTTTGATTGGCCAACCCCAGGGATAAGGTGGACATCTAGGAAATATTAAGAATGGGATTGACCCTTAGAGAACTTTGAGTGTTATAAACTTTATCTTTGACACTTTTTCATTCTGTTCACAACGTTCCCAATTCAGGGGCAATTTTTCTCTCCAGAAACTGAGTTACCCTCAAGCGCACACTATCTCCATACTTACTTCCGATCACTGCAAAACTTAAACTTCTGCCAACAGCAGTGTTTTCAGTTAAAAAATCTCCATGCTCCTGAAGTCTATTCTTAGGAGTTGTCACCCTCACTCCCAGTAATTCTTAAATCAAAACACTTAATCTAGTGGTGCAGTAATTACTTCTGGATCCTGGAAAGGAAGCTCATTAAACACATGTTGAAACGCATTAAACACAGCGTGTCGAAAGTACAGTTTGTTGAGTATTTTTTAATTAATAAAGTTTTAACCCTATTGGGGGTATTTGACATTTTAGCAGGAACATTATTCTAACTCAAACGAATTCTCTAATACTTTTGCTTCAAAACATTTAAAGAGATGAGTTTCACGCCAAGAGCTGAGAGCCCTTATCGCCCACTTCTGAGCTGTGACCTGCCTCAGGGCAGCCCTGAGCCAGGAGGCCGCGCCCTGACCCTCGCTCTTACGTCAGGAGATCAATGTCAACTTTTGTGCCCATTCACTTTTGCCTTTTTATGCTCATACTCTAAACATGTATTTAAAAATGTTTAAATACATGTTTAAAATGTATTTAAGAGTTCTCTTAAGAGAGAACTCTTAAGAGAACTCTATTTAAGAGAACTCTTAAAAATGTATTTAAGAGTTCGAAAATTTACTCTTAATAAGTATGTGTTGTGAGTCCATTTTTCACCTTCTCTATTGTTCTAGATATTCCTTCTTAGTCCCTAACCCTGACATTCTCCATTCCTAGCATGCCCTCCTTTTGAAATCATTTTGAGATTCAGGGGGAGTGAAAAAAAGGAAAAGAGAAATGCAAACAGCCCTGACTGAATGTTGCTAATTGAGTAAAAGTGAGGCTGCTCCATGTATGAAGCATTGTTCCCAGTGGCTGCTGCAGAGATGAACATTAATCTTGTTTTAGTAAACTTCATTTGTGTAATTAATCATGTTGTCATTTGAGGTTTGGTAATGCAGTTGGCCTTGGATAACTGCCGGGTTCCACAGACCCTTGCATTAGCCTAGACTTTTCCGATTTTCCTAGTTTATGTAAGTTTAACTTGAGTTCAAGGTTAGTGTGCTACAGTGTAATCGTTACTCTAGCCGTTTTTGTTGCTATTGCTGTACTTACTTTAAGTTAATCTTGAGATTTTGCATGTGAAGAAGTGCAGGTGAATATTCCTAACTATCGAAAATATTAGTACTATTGATAGATTGCTGATACAGTTTTAATGGGTAAATTGTGTTAGAACAGTGTATGGCACATGGTGTCATTGACAGATATGCACGTTGTATAACGCTGTATACTTTTTTAAAGAATTTAATACAGCTCTTTCAAAATCAGTAACTTTATAAAGATTTTATTTATTTACTTTTAGAGGGGAAGGGAGGGAGAGAAACATCAATGTGTAACATAGGTATGGATCAGTTGCCCCTCCCATGCCCCCAACTGGGTACCTGGCTGAAAACCCAGGCGTGTGCCCTGGCCAGGAATCATACCAGTGACCTTTTGGTTCACAGGGTGGTGTTCAGTCCACTGAGCCACGCCAGCCAGCGTTGAAAATCACTCATTTTAAGGCATAATTTAAACATCCTTCCCCATTCTGTGAAATCTTGAGCTAGGAAGTATTATTCCCTGCTCTGAATTCTGTAACATGTATTACCTGTGTCATTTATTTCATAACTACTTGTGCTGAGGTATTTCATTCACTGTTCCATTCCCCATTAGATGCTAAGCTTTGTGGGCACAGGGGTTGTGGCTTCTACCTCTTTGTGTCCAACACAGACATGACCAAGTAGGTGTTCAATAAATACTTCCTGATTGAGAACTAACAGTTCCCCAGGTTGGGGGGCTTTACCTTCTGTCTCTATTTCCTATTTGCTGTTTAATTAGCTATTAGCTGGACCTGATTGATAGACATGAATACATTTTTTTAAAAGAGAACTGGCAGCTATGTAAATATAGCACTTAACCTTAAACACTCAGCCATTAACCTTAATCACTGTCCATTAACCTTAAAGCACCCCAGGTTTCTCCCCTTACAATCCCCCAAAGCAGACCCCACTGAATGCATTTTTTAGCATGAAAAAGAATCTTAGTAGAATGCTTTTATTGTTCTGTGAGTGGCTATAAATATGTATTTTGAAAGAGACCATTTGACTCCATTTTTTTTTGTGTGTAGATACTAATTAATTTTTCAGGTGTTCAAAAAAGATACAAAATTTGAAAATTGTTTTGAGGAGTATGTTAAGATGTATTTGAAAAAAAGACAAGATAATGCTTTTTAAAAAGTACCATTTATAAGCTTGATAATCATCAGAATATCACATATGATTTCTAATAAAACTGGAAAGTTTATTTTAAAAATAAATAACTTTTTCCTATAGCTGCTACTAAAATCTTACTTAATGACTCCAGACATGTGGAAACAACTACTTTAAGAATACTGACTGCCTGGAATCTTTTCTATATAATGTCAGATAATAACAGAGAAGGATAAATGAAATTTTGTCTCTAAACAGCATTTTACATTTGTTCTTGTAAATATTCTTGCTCATAGTTATAATCAATTTTATTGAAATAATAATACCATTCATAATCCTTTGTAGTCTTCAAAAACCTATACTTTTTCCTCTTTTGGGTATTTCACAAAAACTCCATGAAATAATTTGTGTTATTGGAAAGAAATGTCATGTTAAATAATGTATTCCAATTTAATGTGTTTATTTTATATCATGGTTTGTTTTCACCAAAATCTACATTCACAATCTGGAAATAGTACATCTGTAGTAAAGTAATATTGCAAAGTTGCAAAAAGTTTTGGGTTTAACTTCATGTGCATCTATGTTTTAAGACCTGAATTTGGGGAGGGAAAGCAGTATGCCAGTGAAGTGCCTATCGAATTCTGAACATATACATCACAGGGTGGAGTGGGAGAGAGGCTGGGAGGGCAGCTGTGCACAGGAGGCAGAAAGAGCACCTTGCTATATTCAGGAGAGCAACTCGATACTAATGGACTGATTATTTTTAGATTTGCCAAAGTGCTCGGTTTTGCCCCAGGTCCCGGAGGGAGCTGACTCTACTAGAAGGTGTGAGCAACTGAGAGCAAGGGAGGGTCTCCCTTAAAGCTGCACTTCAAGGTAAATTTTAATGACTGTGGAATCTCACTGGAAAAACAAATTAGTGTAACATGATGTCTTCGATTTCCGAAAAATGTTATCTCCGCATGGACTGGAGCTGTGTACTTGGAATTCAGTTACCTAACTGAGGAAGAAGGTGATCATGAGAGGGGTACATGGCAAATGAGAGTCCAGGCAGAAGGAGACCCATGAAGACAAACCAAATCCAATATTACCATGCATTTTGAGAACAAATCAACAGCTTTCACAGAAATGACTCTCCATATATTTAGTTCAGTCTCTAAGCATTTTTGTCCGTAATTTCATGCATGGCTCTGAGGATGCTCTTGGAAGTACAAAGATCTAAGGTCATTACTAATTAACTCTTTGCTTTTTTTTATTTAGTAGAGTTCATACCCCAATGTCACTACATATAAGGAAAAATAGCTTAGACTTATCCGTATACCCTGATGTTATTTTCACACAAGTTGATGAAAACTATATGCAAATTTAGCAAATAAATGGAAGTGAATTTCTGTTCTTCATTTTTGCAGAATGCTTTCTCCAATATAGACTTTTATTTATTTGGGTAACATTGTTGAGAAACCCTGTTACTTCATGAATACTTTAGGTCATTGCTGTTGTTGAAAGAGTAATGTAAACATACTAAGGATGATATTTTGAGTTATTCTCTTTTTACAAACATGTGACAGGCACTCTTCTACAATGCTTTTTTACTTGCAGCATAAAAAACTAGGAATAAGACTTATTTATTTCCTTTAGTATGAGTGCTAAGTGCTATAATAGAGGATAAATACTGGAAAATTGATTTAAAATGTCATCTCATTTTTTTCCATAATATGGCTAGCCATAATTAGAGATTATAACCATGTCTCCAATTTACAAGAAATGATTTGTTTAATAACTACACAATTAGGAGCAAATGAAACCATATCAATATTGTGCAAGTTAAGAACCTGGACTATATAAAATGTTAATTATTTTCTAAGTATATTCTATATATTTGCTGCATCACTTTTTGCTTACCAGTTAAAATGATTGTGCATGAGAATCACATGATTCTAATATCTTATTTTATTATTTGAATACTTGAATAGCAAAGCAATATATCCAGTATTAGTAAAAGAAGTTTTATATTTGTTTATCAGTTTTATCTTTTTACTTTGGCACCTGAATGGCTAACATATATTAGACATTTAGGTTATTTGCTAAATGAAATGTTTTAATTCTTCCAAGTAAGTATTATCACCTAAATTTATTAAAACTAACTTCATACTTTACTACTCTCTTGCATGGTTTTGCAAACACCTGGGTGTTGGCTCTAAATTTGGATGACTGAGGCACATTTAAAAGATTCTTAAGTTATCTCTGCCTTATCTCCAGGTTCTAAGAAAATATAAAACTTGTTGCTATAATAAATATTATCTTTTCTGTAAATCTGGATCTATTTGCATGTTTTTGCAAAATAAATTTTAACCTAGATTTGTATGAAAGCTAGAGATAAAGACTACTGAAGAAGAACCAAAACAGATTATAGATTAATGCTGAAACATGTCAGAGAAAACTGCAAGGGCAGAGACAGTTCCCCAGGGAGGAGTGGGGAGGGGACTGTCTTTCTTTGACTCTGGCGTCTCAGGTGAGGGCAGGAATGAGTGCCTCAGGTAAATCAAAAGATAGACAGGTAAATCCATATTCTTGAACACATCACTCATTAGTTAACAAAATATTTGTTCAGCACTAATTCTTACTAAAGATTGTGGGGGAAAAGGAAATAGGGATGTCTCTACCTTTCCAATAAACCACCAGGTTGCATGCTATGTGATTTTCTTCCTTAAGGACTGTTCTTGAAATCCACTTTCTTCCTGTATTATCTGTGAAGAGTTAGGTCAGAGTGTCCAATGCAGCCCAGTAAAGTCTGCTCCAACATCTGCCTGACTGCATTTTCTTGCTGGAGACTTTTTCAAGAGTTAAGTATAAAGACATTTAAAAATTATATGTTTCATATGGTGTTTTTTAGCCTTAAAATAGCAAGTCAACATACTACCACCACCGCAATGCCAATGACAAGAAACAGCATAACCAGTCATCACATTCGCGCACACCCTTACACCAAATGAACAAACACATAAGCAGACATTAAAAAAAAAACTACCAAAACAGATGCTGCTTTTCTAACAACTCATCATTACAAGGAAACTTCAGATCAAATGTATGTAGTAAAAATGTACTTTCACCAGGGAGTGTGAGAGGGAGTGGCTGTACCCTCCCCTCCCCACACCCACCCCAGCACCCCTGGGACCCAGCACTCCCGAGGGTGGGGGTGAGAACTCTGGCGCCTCCAGTCCATCTGAGGCCTTCTGGCAGAGAAATGATGTCACAGATGTTTCACTGTTTTTTCCTCATCCTTTCTGTGTCTTTCTCTTTACTTTAATTTTTTCTTCTCCACTTTTTAAAACTTCTAACATTTCTCTAAAGCTCTCTGATTCTCTTAAATAGTGCAGCAATTCTTCTGATCAAATGCATGCAAACATTCATTCCCACTGGCCCTTTGTATTTTCCCTCCATTTTTACTGTGGATGAAGCTTTTTTTTTTCCTCCAGGGTAGAAGTGGGGGATGTGAGGGTTATCGCCTGCATTTGCCATCTGCAGGGATGTACTGAAGAACACTGGCTATTAGTTACCATTTTATGATGTGCTGCACATACCCTACAGAGGAAATATATGTAAGTGCCAAATAGTAATAATTCTGTTCTCTTCTCTGGGTTCTGGATGCACCAGCTCTCACCATCCTGAGAGGCAGTGTAGGGGGAATGTCATATTCTTTATCACACCCTAGAGGATAAAATGTCAAGTGTAAAAGCCGCTACAAGGAGGAACAGTTGTAGTCATTTCAAATCTTTCCCTGAAAAATAAAGAGCCATCCTCAGCGTAACCAGGGGTCAAGGGAACCTACCTGCCCCAGAATTCTGTACAATCTGATTAGGGAGCAGAATTCTTCTCCTGCGCTTTCCAGTAGTCCTTTCACTTTCTGGGAAGCAGCCTGCCTTTTTGAGAAGAATACGCTTTGGGTCTACTTTACCCAAAGACCAATTTTACCCTGTTTTGGGTAAAGTTTCTATGTGCTTCTATTTTGGGCATACACACAATTTTCATCTTTCATTCATTTTTTTAAAATTTAAAATATGGGAAAACTGTTGCTTTCAGCAAGGTAAGTTTAGTTTTAGCTCATTTATCTTCTCTGATCATACCATTGTTTCATATTATAGTCAGAGAAATAAAACCAATTAGTGTTTGAATCTTTACCATTTAGTCCCCTTATACCTCCCTCCCCACCTAGCAATTACCCCACTGTTGTCCATGTCCATGAGCCCTTTTTGCTCAATTCCTCCACCCCTAACCCTCCCCACACTGGCTGTCATCTGTTCTTAATCTATGAGTCTGTCTCTGATCAAAATTAAACTGTCTTTATTCCAAGGCCAACAGATAAGGACAGAGAAGTGTTTAGGGGATGAGACTGGGAGCCGCTGTTGCGGTGATGGAATATGTACACAGCCAAGCAGGGTTTTGAGCTGATCTCAGTCCCCACTGAGATCCAAACTAGTGCTTCAGATACCTGGACTCGTTCTCCTTCAGCAAATGTACGAAACACAGAACTGGAACTCATTCCCGCCTCAGTACAGTGCTGTTAGTTGTGTTTGTCTTTTACATTCCGTTATTTAGAAGCCTGTTTTTCTTAGAACCAATACTGAAGATAATTCCCATACTTTCAAAGCTCTTTTTATAATTTAAATTTTTCTTCTTGGTTTTATTCACTGTTTGAATGATCAGATATTTTTATCCAACCATTTTCATGGTAATTAAAACATGTATTATATTTGACTTAAATGTAGAAAACTAAGATTTATCCATGGGTGGCATTGTAATCTTTCCCATTTATTTTATTCCTATCATCTTACTAATTTTCAGTTAAAATTTATGAAAAATAATAATTAACCACAAAGATTAGTGTTAAGACCTTCCGAGGAATTAAGAAAAAAGGCACACTTAATAAGTGTGTAAGTGTAGAGTATTTTGCCTACACACATATTTGTGTGTGTATGTAGTTTCTTTTTTATTAAATCCAAATAAAGTCTCTATGAAGAAAGCATATATAGTGGCTCAAAGAGATTGAGGAGTCCTGGCTGGCGTAGATCAGTGGATTGAGCGCAGGCCTGCGAAACAAACAATCGCAGTTCGATTCCCAGTCAGGGCACATGCCTGGGTTGCAGGCCAGTTCCCAGCAGGGGACGCATGAGAGGCAACCATACATTGGTATTTCTCTCCTTCTCTCCTTCCCTTCCCCTCTAAAGAGAAAGAAATAAAATCTTAAAAAAAAAGAAATTAAGGAAATTGTTGAGGTTCATGTCTACAGTTAGTAGAACTCCAAAGTCCAATTTTGTAACACAAATATGCAGTATCCTTTTTACCGTAACTCTCATCGTTATTGGAAATGTCACCAATGGGATGAGCATCACCCTAAACCGATAGGAATATCAAAAGCTGTTGTTAATAAATTACATCATCTGCCATTTGGTAGGAGGGAACATCACTTCACTTCTTTAATGGCAGTGTTTCATTATGTTTGAGATTTTCCTTTTCCATGTTAAAACCTACTGTATGATTTTTTTCTGTAGCCTTACTTTAGTGGGCTTCCCCTCCTCTGAAACAATATGGTGAAGTGTGTCATGGTGAAAGGTTAAGAGCGGAATACTGATTTCTGATTAAATTTACCTCTAACTGTATTATATGATGCTTTCTGGCATGAGTTTGTTTTTAAAGTGAAGACTTTGATTTAGCTCTTAAGTATTTAAAGGGTATTTTGTAGTTTGACAAACACTGAATGCCTTATCTGAAGTAAATGGGGGAGCATGATTTATCCGAAAAAGGCTGAAGAGTATAATGGGGGAAAAAACAAGTGAAATATAGGTTAAAAAATGGAGCAAATATCAGCAGCAGCTTCATGACCAGTAAGAATGCAGAGCACTAATGGGTTTTTTCCTTTTATCAAATAGTTAAGATGTTAACTAAGGTCTTGCCTCTTAATGTCTAGATGTTTATTACTCTTCCTTGCCCCAAATTCATGTCCCATCAGAGTCTAAAGTCTTCCTTACAGTTTCTTCATATTCCTGAAATATGTGTTGGAGTGGGGGAATGGAACAATGCAAGTCATTGTTTTTCTTTGTAGACAGTGACTTTAAGCTAACTTTTCCTCCATTCATGAAAAAAATTACCATTTAGCTTGATTTTACTTATATGGACATATAAGCTCACATATTTATTCATATATACCTTCTTTTTTATTATAGCCACACATATTAATATTTTATTATAGACTGGGCATTCAATTTGAGATTAAGTAATCCCAGAGCTATCTCCTACTCTTCCTTGAGTTAGTCTCTTAAAACTCTATTAAATTTAGTTAGCAATCAGTGTCAAGTCAGTGCAATTAATAATAATCCTGGGCATTAACTGCAGCTACTATGGGGGAAAAACCTGAGAGTAGATATTTTGCAAGGCCACTATTCCTAATATGTTGATCACAATAGAAGCAGTAATTTTTTACTAGAACAAGAGATCTAAAAAAAGATTTCCCAAGTCAGCCTTAGGTATAAAAGCATGTTTCCCTAGAAACCAGGGGAAAAAAAAAAACACACACACATAGAAATACGGATGGTTTAGACCGTCTCTTTTTGGCTAGGGGAATTGGGGATTTTGTTGCACTCTAGCAATTTCAGGTCTAGGTTTCATAACTCTTTGGTTCCCCCTTTTTCCCATGAGGACCTAAAGCCACTGGGATAGGTTGCAAACACAATCTATTTTTATCCCTCAAAAGACTGAAATTATTGTCCTATAAATCTATTCTTTGCTTTTTTAACATCACTAAAGATTTCAAGTTCTTTTGATTTGTTCTGCACACATTTCTTCTTTGTGCCATGGAAAAATGAACTATATTGGCACAAAGAGACACTTCCAACATTTCATTAAAAATCTTATACTGAAAAGGACACCAAAAGATCCTCTTTAAGGATTTTCTTGCACCCATTTAAAGCTTTGTGCATTTGTTTAATAAGGGAGAAAAATATTAGTCTTTTCAAAGCAGTACCATGTCAAGCACTCACTCTGATTGCTAAACAGAAATACTGCTGGGGAAAAAAGAAACAGTTTAAAATCAGTTCTTTTGTAAGACCAGTCATAAGCATTAATACTTTATGACTCAGGACAAAAAAAATCACACAAGAGATAGGGACAATGATTTAATCCCAGTTTCTATCTGGTTTAAGAAAACAGTTTTGTTTTGTATACTGCTGGCTGTGAACATCACAGTTTTTATTGGAATGCATGATTCAACTATTATAATTCTCCATTTCAGTCTTTCAGTTGTATATTAGAAGTCCTGTTAAACTCAGGGCCATTTCTCTTTTTCCCTGTCTTTGTCTACTCAGTGTTCCTAGCTTTACTGTGGGCTAGCCAGTAGAGAATAATCTATTTTTCCCTCTGACCCAAATAATTTTATATGTGAAATCCAATTATGAAAAAAGATGTCAAGTACAGTCTTGAAGGAGAAAGGATTTAAATCTCACTGAGGCAGCAAAATAGCTGAGTGGGAACAAGGCTGGGGTAGGCCTATTTTTATTCCTACAGAGCTTTACCTAGACCTCATGCTAAGGAATACTGCTAAATAAGAAGTGTTTAAAAAAGTACAAGTTAATTGGAGAAGGAGTTCTGGGATTTGTATGTATAATCTTTGTTAGGTACCAGCTATAAGTAACTATTAGGTATCACCTATTTTAAGCCTTGGGTTTTTAGTGTCAACTGACAGTCATTCTTAAATCTATCATGCATTGTCCTTAAGTTAATTCACTGGACCTTAGCAAGGCAAGACCCATACACTAAGGTCCATCTTTTCACTTTCCAGGGTATTATACATTTTTTAAATTTTTAACTATATTTCACAACTGTTATTGTCTTCTACCAACCACAGGACCATTTGTGTCTCCTCAAATGTTTTAGCACATAGCCTAGTTCTAATTTAGAATAAAAAGTACTTTTGATTAGAGACACAAATTTGGCCTAATTAAAGAAAAATGAAAATGAAGTTTGTTAAGGACATTGTTTACAAGGAAAGTGTTTCTCATTATTTAATTTTGACCTGAAGCTTCTGCTAATGGAAACAATAAAGGATTTATGAACTCTATGAATTTATAACAATGGGGAATCCCCCAAACTTAAGGAATCTTCTAATGATTTTTTTTCTCATCTTCCCGTTCTTCATTAAAATATCCAGCAGTAAATTTGGGGAATTTGAGGGGCCATGTGGAAGAAGGTGAACAGATTAAGCAAAAAAACCCCATCCATATATATAAAATATATAGGTACAGACAACAGTGTGGTGATAGCCAGAGGGAAAGTGGGGTGAGGAGCAGGTGGAGATGGGCAAGGGAGGGAGAACAGGGGTGGAAAGGGACGGTCCTTTGTTTTAGCCAATGGGTGCATGATGCAGTGTACAGATGATAGTTTGCTGAGTTGCACACTTAAAATCTGTTTGGTTTCAATGAACCAATGTCACCCCAATAAATTCAATTTAAAAAGACTAGGGGTAGATTTATTCACTGGTGAGTATTTATTCACTATATTAATATAAGAATGCAACAAATATCATCAGGGTTGGGAAATAAAATTAATTACTGTGATTATATGAAAGAAATCCTTACCTCTTGGTAACAAGAATGGGCATATCACTAAGACATCTTATTTTACATAAATAATTGTATCATTTCATAGAAGAAATCCAGAAGTTATACAAATTGATGCAAGTCACAGACATACATATTAGAAGAATGGGTTTACTTTTTTCAAAAGGACTTTCACATAGACCCCATTTAGCACATATGGGCAACTATTTAGGTTACAAACAAAAATTAATGATCATCAGGTACCATGTAAAAGCATAAAGACTTTCCTTATGTTTTGGGACAAAAAAGAAGGAAGTAACACAACCTGCACTTTATTATTTTGTATCAAATGCAAAGCTTTTTCTGAACTTTAAATCCAACTGAAAGCAGCTGCTGGAAAAATATCATTACACTGTACCTTAAGCTGCAAAAACCAATTTAATGGTAACGTTTTATTTTGGTCATATGGTCTGCTCTTTCCTTCTGTTTAAACCAGTAAAGACTACGAAACTGTATCTGGATGAAATCACTGGTAGGTGAAGGCCCATGACCAAAAACATTCTTTAAAGATTACAAGGTTATAGTTGAATGGGACTAACAAGAGAGGTCTCCCAAAGACAGGAAATAATATTACATCATCCACATACATAGCCATGCTTTCCCTTTCCTAGAGATGGAAAGAAAGTTTATTATTCAGAAATATCAAAACATAAAACATGGGCATTGCTTTTAAAACATATGGTATGATTTTCCATTTGGCTTATTTCTATTTTTTTAATGAAATAACCACTTCTCTAAACATTCAGTTCAAAATTTTTAGTAAAAATTTCTAAATTTTGAACATTTTATTTATGTTTCCAGAAATGAAATGAAACAGGAGAAAATTACTTACACTTTTATAACATATTAATACTATCACAAACAAAACTTTAAAAAGGTAAGCAAAATTTGACAGTAAGGCTGTCCTAGCTTTTTCAAAAATAAGAGTGTTTTACTTTAGGAGACAGTTTTTGAAAATGAAAACAATAACTGTTCTTGAAATGGATCCAATACTCATAAATCTTTATCAGAAAAACCTTGGAACCAGATTGTTTAATCTAACACCAGCCTTTCCTGAACACAGAGGTAAGAAATGTCTTTGCCTCCTGTCTCACTAATTTTTATTTTAAGATTTTTATTCTTAACTGATAACATGCTTTTTGGTCATTCATTCACTCATTCATAACTTATGCCTTATCTCTGAAAAGGACTTCCAATAGAATTATAGATAACAAAATATCACTGACTTAAACTGCTGATTAAAACAAAGAGAGGAAGCAATCCAAGTTAGCATTATTACTGTGATAAGAGCTTCCTTGCATCTAAGAACCTAGCAAAGTGCCTTTGTAATGACCTTCATTGCAGTAAACTAAGCACCTGCTGTGGATTGTAGTTATAACCTTTACATAAGTGAGACAAGTCTTGCTACTTAGGAATGGCTCCCAGGTGGTCCTAGCACAGCCTGGTCACATCTGCTAGGTCTTAGGAAGATGAGGGTGTTCTGCATGCTGGCACTGTGCCATATGACCTTGCTGAAAGCTTTATACAAATAAGGAATGCAAAAATGCCCAAGATAGGGAGGGAAGGAGACTTCTAAATTAAAAATGCAATACTGTGTGCCTTCAACAAGTAAATCTTTTTTGGTGGCCCTAAATTTCCCTGACTCTTGAATGAGTTTGTTGGATGAGATTATTTCCAAGGAGTTACCCTTCTATCCAGAATATTTGGCAAGCATTTAATTTTACCATTGGTAGCCTGTGGCCTACATGGAGCCAATTATTTTTTCATTCAACAAATATCTCCCCTAGGACTTGATGGACAGAATATAATCTTTATCTGCCTGAGCTCAGAGTTTTAGCAGGAGAGGCAGATGTGTAAATAAAGTATAAAAGAATAGAAAAAATTGCTGCAATACTGTTATTTGCCGGCATGTTGAAGGAAGAAGTTACACCTGGTAAGATCAAGAAAGCTGCTGCTTTGAAAATAAGAGTTCAGGAGATAATCAGCATTAAAGGAAGAAAAGTAGAAGACTATTTCTAGTATAGAAAATGGTCGATGTGAAGGCAGGAGGTAAGGGAAAGTTGGTAAATGAAAATAGTTCTTTTTTTTAAGATTTTACTTATTTTTAGAGGTGGAAGAGAGGAAGAGAAACATCAATGTGTGGTTGCCTCTCATGCGCCCCCTATTGGGGACCTTGACCCCTACCCAGGCATGTGCCCTGACTGGGACGCAAGCCAGCAATCCTTTGTTTGGCAGGCAGGAGCTCAATTCAGTGAGTCATACCAGCCAGGGCTGAAAATAGTTCTTAAAAGGTCAATGATGTTGGAATGCACTGAAAATGGGAAAGTGGCTTAAAAAGTGAATAGAGGCCATATCATTAAAAGGAGTTTCATGAGAGACTGTACAGTTCAAGACTTAGGATCACAGACCCAAAGTCCAGTGCCTGGAATTGATTTCTGACTTAGTCATTTATATAGTCTGTAACTTACAAAAATTTATTTAACTCCTATTAAAGTCAGTTCCACGAGTGCACAAAGGCAATTAGATTTATCTCATAGGATTATTCTAAGGAGTAAATTAAATAATGCATACTATAATTGAAATATCAATTAGACTCCAAAACCTGAAAAATTGTAAACTGATGTGCCAAACCAGCACATGCAGAATTTTGAAAGAAATTTCTGAACACTGGTAATCCTCTGAAACTCTTTACCTTTCTGAAACTGTTTATATGCTTAGAATAAAGAGAGATGAGGAGGGTTTATAAAGAAATTTTATGAATAGAAATAATTGCCTACCTGTAAGCATCTGTTCTCATGGGAGTAAAGGGTAAAGTAGTGCTGCCTCCATCAGGTCAAGCCTAGAGAGGGGAGCTGCGGGTGAGAGCATCCCAGCTGGGCACAGCTGAATTATTCACGAAGGCATTTCAGGAACAGCAGTCAGCTTCTAGACTTTTCCGGGTCAAAGTGCCAGCTAGCCTTCCAGGTTGAGGCTAGCTTGAGCGGACAGGCAGAAGAAGATCTGTTGTTAAATCAAGTTTGTCTTGGTTGGAGATCCACACACATACACATACATACACATACATATATATAATCTCCAATAGTATATGGACTATCTATACATGGCTACTCTATACATAGAGATATGTATATATACACAAATTGAGGCTGTGTTTCTGACTTAGTTATTAAAAACTATCTTTTTTCCTGAATAATACTTTCTAATGGATTTTTATTTTTTTAATATATTTTATTGATTGTACTATTACAGTTTTACCATTTTTTCTCCCCTTTATTCCCCTCTACCCTGTACTCCTCCCTCACACCAGCATTTCCCTCACCCCTCAGTTCATGTTCATGGATCATACATATAAGTTCCTTGGTTTCTCCATTTTCTATATTATTCTTAACCTCTCCCTGTCTATTTTGTACTTACCATTTATGCTTCTTACACTCTTTACCCTTTCCCCCATTTTTCCCCATCCTACTCCCTGCTGATAACCCTCCTTTAAACAAACAAAAAAAATTATGTATTTTTTAGAGAGATAGGGAGAAAGGGAGAAAGGGAGAGAGGTGTAGGTGTGTGAGAGAAACAAGATCATCAATCAGTTGCCTGAGGCATGCCCCTGACTGGAAACCAGGACTGCAATCCAGGCATGTGTCCTGACTGGGATTCAAAGCAGGGATCTTTCTGTACGCAGGCTAGCACTCAACCCACTAAGCAACACCATCCAGGGCTAAAAAGCTATCTTTTACTTAAGAAAAGACAGTCAATTCATGGGCCTGTGAGCTTCATGAAAAACATTTTGTGAAAATGGTGGAAGACAAAAACAAAGTTTAATTTGGATTACGCCACAGACTTCTTCCACATACCAGTTTAACATTAAAGCACCACGAGGCGTGATTGGTACATAGCGATTAATTATTGTAGCCTTAGCAGTTATGCTCAGCATATGGAGTATGTCCTGAATAAACTGGGCAGCCATTCAAAGGAGAGAAAATGATCAAATTTATATAGCAGAAGTTAGTTATGAGCTGAAATTTGGACAAGTGTGTTAGAGAAGAGGCCAACAGAAAGCTGTTTAATATCCTGAAAAAAAATGTTGATGCTGGTAATGAAGGTAGTAGCTAAAGGTAGTTGGTAAGTATTTGTGAGATAGAATATAGAACCCTGGGACATATATTGAAATGAGGAACATAGGATGATGTTTCTGCTTTTCCAGCTTGGGCAATGAGAAATAAATAAAGAGGAATCAAGTATTTTATTGGTAGTATGTTGAGTTTGGGAACTTTCTGAGAGTTTTAAATAAACATAAGCAGTTGGACATATCCATGCTCATGCATCGAGACTGTATTAGAAATAAAAGTTGAAATTTATATGTATTTATGTGGCAATAACATGCATGAAAACCTCTACAAATATCTATGAAAAAGAGAAAAGAAGGTGAATGATACATCTATGTAATATTATGTCTGACAGTGGCTTCAGATGAATTAGCAGATCTTCAATATTTTTTAGCTTATTTCAGGTGAAGTCTTGCAAGTCTAATATGTAAAAAAAAAAAAAAAGATGGAGCTACTTAAGTGGGGAGGGGAGTGACAAGGAGGCCCTTGCCTGTACAGACAACCTTCATCCATTTTGAAGACCCCATCATTATAGCAAAACACTCAATACTGTTTTGAAAATCACTGATGGCATATAATTTTCCATATTTTTAATTTATAGAGATGTAATTAATATATCAAAATAAAAAATGGTTATATTTTTTGCATGCAGTTTGTTGAGTTTGGAATATGCATGTAACTGTGAAATCATCACCCCAATCAAGGTAACAAACACAATCATCACCTCCAAAGAGATCACTCCTGCCCCTTTATTTTTGTTTATTTGTTTTGAGGTAGGAACACTTAAATATGATTTACCTGCTTAACAAAAAATTTAAGTGTATAATAATTAAATTTTAACTTATAGTGGTAATGCAATATTTTGTACATTTGATTTCAAGAATTATCCTGCATAACTTAAAGTTTCCATTTCTACTTTATGCCTCATAATCTTCTCTTTTAGTATACAAGAAACTGATAATAGGAAAATTGAGGTGATTTGTTTACAGTTGCACACAACCCAGTCATATTTATGTGTGATTATAGAACTCAATAATGGTAGCATCAAAATTTCACAATTGAAGGATTTATTACCCTTAAACCTCTTTATTTCTTGGAACCATACAGTAAACTTTATTTTTAATATTACTGTTTATGGTTTCTATGTTTACTCCTGGAATAGCTCAGGTTCCTGTTAAGACTTAAATGCTCCTGCTTCAAAAATAAAAGTTTATTAATAGATTAGGTAATAAAAACTCTTCCTCATACCTCTGTGTTCCAAAAGAAACTAAATATGACTTTCTTATGTATCATTTATATATAACTTTCCCATCTTTTATCTCTTCTCTACAGTCTATTTTCTATGCATCGATCATAATAATGTTTATAAAATGAAAAATAGATCATGTCATGATTTTATTTATGTTCATTTTTATGGATTTCTATCACAATTAGGGAAAAATGCAAAATTTTAGCATAGGTTTTAATGATGCATGCCTTGCTTAACTCCTTTCCATTATCACACTCTATGAGACCTTTCATTAACAACTTTTGTTCTTAAACCTATCAAGCATGCTAATGACTTAGACCATTGTACTAGTTTTACTTTCTTTCTAGAATGTTCTCTCCTGAAAATTTCCCATAGCAGGTCCTTCATTCTTCAGAAATCAGCCTAAATACAAACTCCTTTTCTATCTTCTCTCCATTATAACCTCAGTCACAACTTTGGAGAGAAGGATTTGATTTCCACTTCATGCATTGCCACTCATTTGTATAACCTCAGGCCCATGAATTTTCTGGGCTTTTTAAGTTGAAAACTAGGGGTAGCATTGCTTTCTTGTCAGGGTTGTGTGAGAGTTCAATAAGTGGGAGCTTTCCTTTAAAGTTTTAATGAGTAAGTTCTAACAGAGTCTAATGCTTCTGAGGTTAAATAATTTTTAAAAAATTAAGTGGTTTTAAGATTTGAATAACAAAGTCACTGGTAAATTTTTCAAGAATTATTACCTTAGTGTGGTACAGACAATGCAGATTGAGTGTGTTGAGGACTGAATTGAGTTAAAAAAATGGAAATGAGAAAGTTAAACTATTTCAAAAGGATTGATGGCTATTTAAGGGAAAGATATTGAATGAAACCTACAGTGACTGGAATATTGAGGGAACACGTATTAAGATGGAGGAAACTTTCAACTGTAAGAAAAGGGAAAGAGCTAATATAGACAAGATGTTTGAAAATATAATCAAATCGATAGCTTAGGGGAGGGGCTCAGCGACTCACTTCCTCTCTGGAAAGAGATGAAAATGTCAGAATTTGGACATCATGGGTTGAACAGGCTGTACATGCAAATATCCTCTTCCCCATCTTTTTCTTTTTTTATTGAACCTCAGTTGTTTCTACTTTAGGTCCACCCTGATCCTGTGCTACAAATGCAAACCACTCTACTAGAGTGAACCAGGCTTCTGTACATGGTAACCTGCTTCTGCATTAGAAAGGGCCTTGATTATTACAGATAGACTCCAAACAAAGCTCTGAGGAACATGACTAATTGAGGATGCCAGACTACAAGGAGTAAATGTGACTTAAAGGAAACCAGCCAGGCAAAAGAACAGACAATAGTTACTCTAATTTTTTTAAAAAAGAGAGACTTTAATGATCCTGTAGAGCTAGTGTCTGTATCAGTAAACTTGGAAAATTTGTTACTTATATTCTTTCAGGGATACTTTGGCTTCTTTACATAAAATTCCTTGGGAAGACTCCAGAAGTCACAGTTGCTATATGTAAAATTTTGTCATTTCTTTGCTTGGTTAATATGAACACTTGAATTATATGCTGAACTATAAAATATTGCAGCAGTGGTATCCTGGAAATGTAATATAAGCTGAAAATCAGGCCATCCATCTTTTGTTAATTCCTCCGAATGCTTTGGTAATAAGGTATATTTTTATGAGGGAAAACATTCAATATGTAACATGTCAGTGCTTAATACCCCATGGGAAAATGCTTTATAAATTGTAAGGTGCTGCTCATATATGAAACATTATATATTCATGGAGAGAGAAAAATAATTAAGATACATTGGCTATCACCAACACTTAAAAAAATAAAAAAAGACTTATAAAAGATAGCTTGACAATCAAAAGAAATGTCCAAAAGACTGAGTATCACAAAACTTTAATAATAGAATCATCAAACTTACAAATCTTGGTGTTAAATCTTGGTCTCCATGGTACAGATGGAAAACATAAATTGTGAAATAATTAAACAACCCAAAGTTAAATGAGAAATTAGAATCAAAGAAGAACAAAATAAATCATAAGTTTATTTTTACAAACATGAAACAGATTCATTTTCTTTATGTGATTTAGCTTTCTTCTATTTGAATCCACTCTATCTTAATAGTCTTCCAATTAGCTAAATATTAATAGTAATGTACTGTAAAGTAGACTTAACTGTTCTCAGAATGTCTTTGTTTATTTTGGTCCCCAAAGATCCACATACATAACATAGAGGAAGATGAAGAAGGCACATATCTTCATTGTTTGTTCATGGCTTATGCTTGATTATGATGCATAAAATATTATCTCTTTATGCATACTCATCCTAATTATGCATCTGAAGTTTGTCTTATTTAAAAGAAGTGAAGACAGCTGTAAAAAAGCTGTCCAAGTATTTGTGCATCAAAAATACATATTCATAATGGAAAATTACCCACCAAAAATGTGTTCCTTGCAAGGGGCAACATTATAATTTTGTAAAAGTTAAATCCTGTCTTCTTCGTGCTCTGTTACTGTGTCACTCCTGATGGGACACAGCAGGATAGTCGGTGAAGATCCTTGAAATTTGGGTGTTTGAATGTTTAAACATATTGAATGTAAGAACCAATTTTAAGGATGTAAATGACTAAAACATAAGGCAGCTGCAGACTGCTCGCTAAGAACATTCATCGACATATTTAATCTGCTCTTCATTTCACACCCCATGTATAGAACATTGTGTCCACTACATGGCATTTAGAATGAAGTATACTTATGGTACATTACACTTCCTATAATAAGAAAAATTATAATTTTCAACCACACATTTTGGGGATTATCTTAGTTTGAAATCTAAGACAAATTGACCAAGTGAGTATAGGTATCCTAATGAAGCTTATGTGACTAATTTTGCACTTTGGTACATCTGGGTATCAGTTGCAGAGAGTGACAATAACACATGAGACCAGGAAGTTCAAGCCCTGACTTCACCACTTCCTACATGTACTACTTCCTTTTTGAGCTTCAGCTTCCTTATTCTGGAATGCGGTTAAAAAATATTCCTGTCTACCTCAGAGCTTTGTGTGTCTTAAATTAGATGGAATATATAAGGTGTCATTAAATTCTAAAACACTGATGACATGGGACAGCATGTTATAATCCAAATTGCTGGTATTTGAGTCAACAAACGGACTCGGAGCAGCATAAAAGCTCTGAGATCTTTAAGTGGCAAATAATTATTTACCTCAATTTTATCAAATGTCAAAGTTTAAGAGGGTAAATGAGTTTAAATTCTTTGCTTCATAGCTAGATGGTAGAAAAATACATGCAGAATAGCCTACCAGTTGCATAAAATTATTTTAAAATAATAATTATAATTGCTATTCTTTCTCATTTTTAAAGGATTGATTAGCAAATTATAATTCCTCATGCTTCATCATATTTTTAGAAAAATGCCCACAAACATAAATGTCACACAAGGATATAGCACCATATTACTGGATCCTTAATCTGTTGAGGTAAGAAAAGAAAGCCAAACTTATTTCTCATTACTTTATTTGCTTTCAATTTGCAGGATTAGAAAGCCCATTGTAAGGGTACAACTGTGATTATATTACATTTCTTTAAATTAGTTTTTAAAGTTCTAAGTCAAGAATTCTTAACATTTTGAAAATTAGAATTTATACCATTGTTGAATGTAGTTGATGAAAACCTCTTTAATGCCTCTGAAAGCTATATACTATAACAATTTAAATTTTATTAAGTAAATCATAATTAAGTTGGAGAAAATTGTATTTCCTTAAAATTACTAAAGTAACGTAAGAAAATTATAAAACTCGTATTAAACACAAAGATTGTTTTTTCAGAGTATCAGGGAAACTTTCAGGAAATGAATAATTCAGACCCTGTATTCCTTTCTATTTCTCTGCTGGTATCAATTTTCACACACCATTGGCTTGATCACATCTACCTTCAATACTTTCTTTCCTGTCTACTAGAATTGATAATATTTATTGTCTACCTGCTACAAATGTTACTGAAGTTTTTTGTTGTTGTTCTTTGTTTTAAAACCCAAGTTTTTTATAGGGATTTTTAAAACATTGCACTACATTATTACTATGTTTATTTCATTTTTAACATTTCTTAAATGTTATTTATTTATTTATTCTTAAACAAAGGGGAAGGAAGAGAGAAAAACGGGGAGAAACACCAATGTGTGGTTGCTACTTATGCGTCCCCACATGGGGATCTGGCCCACAACCAAAGCATGTGCCCTGACTAGGAATCAAACCAGTGACCATTTGATTCACAGGCTGGTGCTAAATCCACTGAGCCACACCAGCCAGGGCAATGTTTATCTTATTATAAAGAAATAAAGTCCAAATAAAGTGTAATGATCAGCACTCTGTGGAAAATTTCTTTTCTACCAACATATCTAGTATGAATCCTTCTTGCTTTTAATGGTTCAGTGGCTCCACTTACTCTTTTCAATATTTGAGTCAGAGTGTTTAGAAATACGAGTATGTGTTTTTAACTGCAACTTGCTTTGCATCTCATATGACCTTTTTCTCTGATACCACAACAACTTCCTGCAACATGACAATGAGTCACATGTTCGAAATGTAATAATGAGTCCTTGGAGAGTTTTCATAGAAGCAAGGACAACATCGGGTATAAAATAAAAAGCAGGTGCTGGGAGGGTGATGGAACTAGTGCTATGTACTCTAAAGATTTTGTAAGAACTGAGATATATGTTCAAATGTCAAATCTAAGGGACGAGAACGAGAAAAGTGGGAGGAATCCTGTAACCACAAAGC
>PVKM010022691.1:0-21643 GCA_004027735.1 Carollia perspicillata
AAAAAACTGTGGTACATTTACACAATGAAGTACTATACAGCAGAAAGAAAAAACTCCTGCCCTTCACTACAGCATGGATGGAACTGGAAAGCATTATGCTAAGTGAAATAAGCCAGTCTATGAAAGACAATTACCATATGATCTCACATGTGAGTGGAAAACCTAATCAACAAAACAAATAAGCAAACAAAATAGACCCCAAGACGTGGAAATAAAGAACAAACTAACAGTGAGCAGAGAGGAAGGGGAGGAGCATAAAGGGAGAAAGAAGGAGAAGGGTCAAGTCAAGGAACATGGATAAAGGACTCATGGACAAAGGCAATGGGGGGTGTAGGCTGCAGGACTCAATGTGGGAGGTGAAGGGTGGGCAGGGGAGGGGAGAGTAATGAGGAAAAGTGGGGATAACTGTAATTGCACAACAATGAAAAAGATATTGAGGAAGATACAAATAAGTAGAGGCATGTATTGTGTTCATGGGTTGGGAGAATTAACATCATTAAAACGTCTATACTACCCAAAGCAATCAATGGAGTCAACACAATTCCTATTAAAGTATCAATGGCATATTTCACAGATCTAGAACAAATACACCAAAAAACTGTACGAAAACATAATGACCTTGAATAGGCTTATCAATATTGAAAAAGAAGAACAAAGCTGGAGATATCACAATATCTGATATCTAGCTATATACTACAAGTCCATTGTAATCAAAACAGCCTGGTACTGGCATAAAAATAAGCATGTAGATCAATGGAACAAACACAGAGCCAAGAAATAAATCCACAACTTTTTGGTCAATTAATATTTGACAGAAGAGGCAAGAGCATGCAATAGAGTAATGAAAATATCTTCAATAAAAGCTTTTGGGAAAATTAGAGAGGTGCATGCAAAAAGAAAAAGAAAGAAACTAGACTACTAACCTAAATCACACACACAAAAAAAATAAAAATGGATAGAGTTAAATTTAAGTAGCAAAACCATATAAATCCTAGAATGTATGCATTAAAACCTGAGATATCTCTTGTAGCAATATTTTTGTTCATATATCTCCTAGGGCAAAGGAAACTACATAAAACTAAAAAGCTTCTGCATAGCGAAAGAAACTGTTAATGATTCATGTGATAAGGTGTTAATTTCCAAAATATACAAAGAACTTACACAACTCAATCACAGTTAAAATAATGGGCAAAGGAGCTGAATAGACACTGCTCCATGTAGATAGACAATAGACCTATGAATAAATGCTTAACATCACAAATCATCAGAGAGATTCAAATTAAAACCATAATGATATATCACCTTGAATCTGCCAGAATGGTTATCATCTATAAACCAACAAACAAGTGCTGATGAGGATTGGAGAAAAGGGAACCCTGCTGCACTGTTCGTAGGAATGCAGCCTGGTGCAGTCACTGTAGAAAACAGTAGTATATGGTGGACAAAATCAAAGCGGTTGGGTAGGTTTGAGGGTTGGAGGAAGGATGAGTTGGGGAATGGGCTGAGGCGGGGTGAAAATGGAGACAATGGTTCTTGAACAACAACAAAAAACTATGTGGTTTCAAGAACTGCCTTAATCAGTTTTATGGAGAAAAATCACATCTTCTTGCTGGGTTTGATGAGTGAATAAAATGTCTATTTTAGGAAAAAAAAAGAAAAGTTGTTAACCAAAAAATAAACATTATTATCCACAAAACCCATGGCTCACAGAGTTTATTAAACTTTACCATTTGACTTTACCATTTACTGTAAAATGTAAATGATAAATTTACAATTTATCATTTGACTACACATCCTCATTCTGTTTGAGATCCTTTTTTTTATGAAAAACAGGTCAACAAAAAACAAGAATAATAAAATAAATTGTAAATGAAAGGAATAAAATAAAATAAAAATTTCCCTTCTTTTCTTTGGTCATCACCACATTGTTGTCTGTGCCCATGGGTTATACATATATGTTATTTGGCTAGTCCCTTTACCTGCTTTCATCCATTCCCCATCTCTCCTTTTCTCTCTGACAGCTATCTCTGTGTTCCATGTATCCATGCTTCTGTTTCTATTTTGTTCATTATTTTACTTTGTCCATTAGATTCCACACATAATCTTTTAATCCAAATATAACAAACTGATGTCTTACAAGATAAATTCTCATTTATGTGTTTAATTAGCCCATATATATTTTCTGACATAAAATATTTTTGGTATTGGTTGCTTTGATAGACTAAATATGACAATGTTTTAATATCTGGCACCTGTAAATGTTGCCTCATACAGCAAAAGAGATTCTGCTGATATGATCAAATTAAGGATATTGATAGAGACATTATTCTGAATTATCCAATGGTCTTCTAAGAGGCACACTGGAGGAATCAGAATCAATCAGAAGGAAATGTGATGACAGGTGAAAGAAAGATATTTGAAAATGCTACTTTGCTGGCCTTGAAAATAAAAGAAGGGGACCATGTTTCAAAGAATATTGGTGTCCTCTGGAATCTGGAAATGGCAACAAACCAAAATCTGTCCTAGAGTCTCCAGAAGAAACATTATGCTGACCAATTTTAGACTTCTGAATTGCTGACAGTAAGAGAGTAAATTTGGGTTGCTTTATGTAACTTGTTAAAGCAGCGACAAGAAGCCTATAGTGCCTGCAGTTAATAGAAGATTTCACATGAAAATTTAGGTTTCTATAATGCTTATTTTTGTTCAGTTTAAAAACTGGATAATTTGGCAACATTTGGAGTGTCACCACTTCCTTGGAATAACCACTTGTTACATTACAATATCTCTCTAGTTTACCAAAGACTAGATAAGACACTATTTCTTTTCTTTTTTCCTTAAATTTATCATCTGGTAAACATTTGAGTTTGTGACCTCTTACAGATAGGGTCTTAAATTTTGCATTTTTTTAACATTCATTTTACACTTCTTAAAATTTCATTCCCATTTACACTAGTCATCTACCACCATCCACCTATTTTTGTGTTCCTTTTGCACTTTCAACCTGCCGGTTGTTTGGGAATCTTCATGATTGCCAAACCTACATCACAATTTCTGATCTCCTTTTCATCAATTTTTACAACTACATTTCAATGAAACTTTTCTTAAATTTACTATTTCAAAATATGAAGCAATTCTCTTGTTCTGAGAATTTGTTAGTCTTCCAATATTTCTTAATCATTTTCTTCCATTTTATTCTCCTTACTACTATTCTTGTTTAGTTCTATTTGTGTTGTGCCTGGACTATGCAGTATCCCATTAATTGGTAGACTGACAATCAGTCTTTTCTCATCCAAATTCATTCTCCACATTTCTGCTAGATTCACATTCTAAAACTCAAATATAATCATATGATGCTTATATGTGGAAAATAACTTAAACAATCATACCTACCTCTAGGGTAAATTTAGAATTTTGACTCTCACACTAAATGTCATTTTAACCTCACCCTACGCTCACTCTCTACACTCTATTTTCATCACTCCTTAACTCTCAGTCACACCAGATGAGTATGGTTCTAGGGATATGTCTTTACTTTTTCACTGGCTGGTATTTTCTCTCCTTCATTTTTTTAACCTTTGCTTAAATAATATTCTACACAGATAAAATTCTCATTCTCAAGACACAACTTCAGCATCACTTACTCTGAAATTCTTTTTCTATTTTCCCATAACACTTTTTACAAATCTCTATAATAGTAAGCAGTACAGTTTTTATGCATCTCTCTTTACCAAGAGTATATTGTAAATCAAGTTTCTTGAAGGCACAAATGATACTTCATTTATTTTGGTTTGCACTAACTTAAGGCTTGACTCCTAAAAATCAGTGTTTAAGAGTTAAACCTATGGAGCAAATATATGAGTTTCACTGTTTGTTTACACTATCTGTGACTCAGTTTCTTCAATATTAAAATAGGGAGGTTTGTAATACTATAAAACATAGTATATACCTAAATTAATCCTTATGAAACATTTACAGAGAAAATGACTACCACATAGAAAGGGCTATATAATGTATTAAAGTAAATAAGTGATTGTTGAATTACATTGGATTATTACTACATGTACAAACCAAGATTTTTTTAAATTGAGAATAAATATTTTCAATAGCATCAAAAAGTGAAACAAAGTATAGGTGAAAATGGATGAACTTATTCAGAAAAAAGTTACCTACTGCAGTATGTTCTTGTCCTGAGATGAGAATAGAAATATGAGAGCATTTCTTATCTAGTTCCCCCGATGCTAGCTCTGTCTGAGCACATGGTTACTTTAAAAAAGATAAAATAGTAAAATAAAACTTTGGTTGAATTAAGTCCATGGGACCACAAAGCAAAATGAGAAATTACCCTTTTAATTAGCTTTAGTTAGTTCCAATTAAATTATTTTCTGAGAATTAATAATAGTGGAAGAATTTTCTAGGTCTTCCTTTGAAAAGAAACATTTAAGTCCCTTTAAAAATCAAAACTATTACATGAAAGTTTCTTGACCAGAATAGAGAATTCTCTAGATACCCACAATTTAAAAAATATAATTAAGAAATCTAATATTGCCATGATGCTTCTAAATTACTAAGATCATCATATAATTTTTCCCACAGTTGTTCTTTGGGCAATCCCGTCTTAGAGCCTGAGTTTTAACAGGAAACTGAATCTACAAAAAGAAGAATTAATGAAGTATTGTGTCTTTCACTACTTACAACTAGATGGATAAGGAATAAGGAATAAGGATAAGGATAAGGAATAATCAAATTTGTGGAGATAAATGTTAGGGGAGAAGGTACTAAAGAATCATAATAAAGAATGGGTTTTTTCTGGCTTTACTCTATATTTGATTTATTGTCTGAGTATCCTACCTAAACCTCTTTGAGTCTCAGATTCCATGTCTGAGGTTGAACTAGATAATTTATAATATGTCTTTTATCCCTAACATCATTGTTTCTATGTACAATAAATAGTATGTGCAGCTATAGTATTATAGTAATATTCTTACTAGTTTCAAAAATAAATAAAACAGACGATATTTTGAAATTCTTAATGAATCTCTTTACTCTTTCCAAGTAAATACTTGCCTTTTGTGTTCTAAGGCAGCAATTTTCTTTGTGGGATATTAAGATTTGTATGAAAATAGCATTTTACTTTTGGCATTCAAAATGAGATATTACAGGAAGCAACATACCAGCAAGCCATGTTATTATCTTAGGAGAAGATTTACTAAATTCTAACAGTTACCATTTATCATGACAAAGACTCACCTGTAACTTTTTCCATATACAGTTTGTTCACAATACAAAAAGTGTGCTCTTCCTGACTATAACATCTGGCTCTGGTGTGATATGGATAGAGATTTAAGGAAATTCCAACCATTAAGCACCAGGGGAGTGAATGTTTCATGACCTGGTCATCTGTTTTACCTTAGTTTCATCAGGAATTGCTGGTTCTTATTGCTGACTCAATTTACCTCAGTTCCCACCTGGCCATAAATCCGTAAAATGAGGCTAGACTTTTTCCTAGGCAGACTGCCCCATAATGCTTGGTGAGAGGGTCAGCTTCACGCATATTTGCTGCCACCTTTTTTGGCAATCTCCGTGGGCAACTAAATTCAGCTTTCTCACAGGGCGTACAGGAGCTTCTGGATCCTTTGTGCACCACAGGAAGAGCAAGTTCTCCCTCTCTCATCTAATGACGTTGTGCCACCTTTCTCCATGGTCTACCCATCTACCTAGCCTCACTCCTGCTTTAAGAGAAAAAAAATGCTTTCCTCTTCTCTTTAGTGGGAAACTTACTTCAGTAATAACCTTCTTCTGCCTCATTCTCGTGTCATGGAATAGTATAGTAGTGTACAGGGAGTAGAAAAAATCTAGCTCTATAATGAGAATGATTTTTTAAATATTACATACATTACACAAAGTAGTCACCGTGACTTCACATGTGTTATAAAATGTGTTTCATGCACACTTAAATAATAAATCAGGGAATAAAACAAGCATAGGGTTATTTTTATTTCTGAAATATATCACCATGTCTCTCAATATACATCTATTTTTAAAAAGGTAGAGCAAGTGGACAAGGTGTTTGCACATTATTAAACTTAGTGTTTTTAATTATTTATCATAAAATCATTAAAATACTAGTTAATATTTTGTAAATTTTGAGAGAATTCACTCATACTATACCATAGAACCCTTTTATTATACATTTGTTGAATCTATGTATAATACAAAAATGCTATTACTAATAATAATTGCTACCATTTATTCATCCCTATGGACAAGAGGCAATGTAAGATACTCCACTTATATTTTAGTTTATTGAATAACTAACTGACTTGGGTAACATGAAAAATTTTAAAGTAATTTGAAAGAAAAACAAGCAGAAATTAGTAAGATACATTACCTAGTGATCAATTCAATCAGTAAGACACACATTAATATGGTAAAAAATAACTTTTTAAAAATATTCAAGATTTTTTCCAAAACATATTTATAATTTGATAGTAAAACTAAGATTTTTATAAATAACTACCATAAATTAAAGTGATAATGCTTTTGAAAAAAGAAAGGGTGGTCCTTCTGATATATCTCTCTACATTTTTGCTATTGGCCTATCCTCTTACTGGTCCTGCAGACAAGAGAGCTGCTAATCTGATTGTTCTGAGCATCCTGTTAGAGATGTCCTGGAAAGCCAGGAGTCTTTTTCTGGCCCATGATCACTCTCTCTCACTAGTTTGTTTATTTTCATTCTCTCTCTCTAGGTGCTACGGACTAAATATTTGCATATCCCTGAAATTGATATGTTGAAGCCCTAATTCTTTTATGTTGAAGTGATAATATTTGGATGTAAGGCCTTTGGGAGATAATTTAGGTCATAAGGGTGAAGCCCTCAAGAATGGGATTATTGTTGTTCCAAGAGACATGAGAGTGATGATTTTTCTCCCCTATATGAGGGTACAGCAAAAATATGGTCACCTGAAAATCAGGAAGAGTAATCTTTCCAGGAAACAAATGGTATCTTACCCTTAGACTTCTTAACATCTAGATCTGTGGTAGATAAATTTATGTTGCAGCAGTCTGAGTTCGCCAAGACATTAGGCAAAATCAATCATTCTGGGCTTAGCGTATAGATTTAATAGTCAGAGAAATAGGAGAAAATTGTAGGTTTTTAGGCCTAAGACACTTGTGCCAAAGCTTTTCATAAAGTCTGTATGGAGACTTTTTTGTTGACTCAAAAGCAGTACCTTTATTTACATAAGCTATTATTCCTTGTGTATGGTTTTCTGTGTAAGGAACTCTCCATGGGGAAATTGGAGCTAATGCATCATCTTAAAAGCATCCAACATTTCTATTAAATTCTACCATGTTCATGCCCATTGTGATCCTGGCACAATTAAGAACTAGAATTGAAAAGAACTAGAATTAATAGATATGAGGACTAAATAGGACAGAAATTAACAGTCATGGAGTGATCACATTAGCTTGTATTGGGAAGGCATCAGAAGCTGCTAGATGTTTATCCTTTGTATTCCTTGGCCTTTGGCCCCTTCCTCTATCTTCAAAGCCAGAGACATAGAATCTTTCTTCTTTCCTTACACTGCCTTAGCATTCTGTAGTATCTTCTTCTGTGATATACTTATATGTCTCTTGTAACAATATTTATGATAATCTCATTGGGTCCATCTAGATAATCCAGGTTAACTGACTCAGTAATTCCACTTTCAGACATTTATCCAAAGAAAACAAAACAGTAATTCAAAAAGATATATGAATCCCTTTGATCATTTCGTAACAGTATTCACAATGGCCAAATATGAAAGCAACCTAGATATTCATTGAAAGATGAATGAATAAAAGTTGTGATATGTATTCACACATGCATAAGTGAAACATTATACAACAATAAAAAATAATGAAATTTTATCATTTGCAACCACATGGATTAATCCAGAGAATATTATGCTAAGTGAAATAATTCAGGAAGAGAAAGACAAATATCATTTGGTTTCACTTATATGTAAAATCTAAAATAAACCAAACAAAAGGCAAACTCATAGAAACAGACCAAAGGAATGGTTACCAGAAGAGAGGTGGTGGGAGATGGGTAAAATGGAGAAGAGGAATACAATCAATAATATTGTGGTAAGTTTACACAATGACAGTTGATTATGAGAATTCTTGGGTTTATCCATTGTAAGGTACAAAAATTTCAAATTCCTATGCTGTACACCTGAAACTAACATAATCAATATAACACAACACGGTTTTTACCTGACTATTTCTGCCCTGGTGCCCTGTCTCTCTCTTTCTTCCTTCTTCCATATAGCTTTGGAAATATAAATTGCCTTGTAAAAAGTCTGGCTACTGTCAGCCATCATATTGGAGAGACCATGTGGAAAGATAATGATCACAGTATACAATGTATTTATTCAACAAATATTTAGTTATAACTTCCTTAATATTCTAGGTAAATAGTATGAAAAAATGGTAAATATCTCTGTTTTAGTTTAGAGAAGTGAAAAAAGTAAAACATTAATTAATTATTCTCTGATATGTCAGATAGTGGCAGTACTACAATGAAAAGCAAAGAGCAAAAACAGTAGAGGTACCGAAAGGATTCTCTGACAAAGTTATGGGGTAGTTATGGAAGACTTCTCTAACAAAGTGAACTATAGCCAAAACATGAAAGAGGCCAGCGCTAAACTGCAGGATTATCTAGGAATAGTTCTGATGGCCTGGCATACACCATATTTGAGGTGGGTGGAGCAGAGGGAGGGAAAAGAACAGTGGTGGGAAATTAAGATCGAAGAGTTAGTAGAGATCCACTGGGTGGCTTTGAGGTAAGGAGGGCCATGATCTGATTTTGATGTTAATAAAAATCTAGAACACAGTACATTGAGAGGATCATTTTATGGATAATAAAATTGCCATGCATTTCACCCCTGCTTTCATTAGAAAAAAACAAAGAGAGTCATGTTCAAGAAAAAAAAAAAAAAAACTGTGATGACCCAACCCTCTCAATCTGAGATCCAGAAATATAATCAATTGACTGGATAGATAAATAAGAAAAGGGAACCCTAGTACATTGTTTGTGGGAATACAGACTGGTGCAGCCACTGTGGAATACAGTATGAAATTTCCTCAAATAACTAAAAATTGAACTACTGTTTGACCTAGCAATTCCACCGCTGGGGTTATACCCTAAGAATCCCAAATCACCAATTCAAAAGAACCTATGTGCCTCAGTGTTCATAGCAGCTTTATTTACAATGGTCAAGTGCTGGAAACAGCCTAAGTGTCCATCAGTAAATAAGTGGATCAAAAAACTGTGGTACATTTTACACAATGGAGTTCTATACAGAAGAAAGAAACAAAGATCTTGTACCCTTCACTACAGCATGGATAGAGCTGGGGAATATTAGGAATATTATGCTAAGTGAAAAAAGCCAGGCTATGAAAGACAAATACCATATGATCTCACCTATAAGTGGAACCTAAGCAACAAAACGAACAAGTGAGCAAAATAGAATCAGAGACGTGGAAATAAAGAACAAATTGACTATGACCAGATGGGGGAGGCACATAAAGGGGAAAAAAGGGGGAAGGGTCAAGTCAAGGAACATGTATAAAGGAGAAAGTGTTGTCAAAGAACATGTATAAAGGACACATAGACAAAGCCAAAGTTGGGGTAGGATTGAGGGTGGGAGGTGGGTATGGCTGAGGTGGGAGGGAGTGGTTGGGGGAAAATGGAGACAACTGTCCTTGAATGACAATTAAAAAATTAAGACAAAATTTTAAAAGACCCATGGATAAAGACAAGGTGGGAAGGATGAATGTGGGATGTGAGTTGGGTAGGGCAAGAGAAAATAATGGGGAAAAATGGGGACAACTGTAATTGAACAACAATAAAAAATAAAAATAAAAATAAATATGTCTATAAATAAAGTGGAAATCTAGAGGAAATTAATGATTCTTTAGCAAAATATAAATAACAAAAGTGAATAGGGACAGAAGTAAAAAATAAAATACCACAGATGTATTTAAAATGACACCAAGGGTAGATGTCTCACAGTTCTTCCTAACTTGTAAAATATACATAATGCCAATCTTTTGGAACAATTTAGTTACAATAGATGTATAAAAATAAATTAATATGATAAAGATTATTTAGCAAAGTCAGTAAAAAGCATTCATTTATTTCAAAATAAAGAACAAGAACAGAAAGTTTGGCATTCAGTATTACTCAATAGTTTAGAAATCCAGTATTATTCTACAGTTTAGAAATCCTCCTGTCTGTAATGGAGGGGGGGATGTTACCAGTATCATTTGAAAGAAATATCTCTTTCTGCAAACAACATGGCTGAATATGTTAAAAAAAAACTATATTACAAACCGCCTGAATTTATAAGATATTATAAGTGGCTGAATTAAGACAAATAATTAAATATCAGTAACTTTTTCTTAATGCGCACAGAAAGAAGATATAAATAAAAAAATATTCCATGTGCAATAAAAACAATTACAAAATATTTGAAATTTTTAACATAATTTTAAAGCAGTAATTCTTTTTTAAAAAAGATTTTTTATGTATTTATCTTTAGAGGGGAAGGGAAGCAGAGAGGTAGAGAAATATCAATGTATGGTTGCCTCTCATGCATTCCCTTCTACGAACTGGCCCACAGCCCAGGCAGGTGCCCTGATTGGGAATTGAACCTCGATCCTTTCATTCACAGGCCCATGCTCATTCCATTTAGATTCACCAGCGATGGCTAAAATTTTAACATAATTTTAATATAAAATATCCAGGACCCCTGAAACTGAAACTGTAAAATTCTACTAAAATCTTTAAAACAAAGACATAATACATGAAAATATATACCATGTTGTGGGAGATGGTAATTTCCCACAATGGCTGTGACATCATATATCCCATCTTACACAGTGGCATTGGCATCAGACATGTGAACAAAGGAACTCTTGAGTCACCCTAGCTCCAGCCATCATCTGACTGCAACTTCATGAGAGATCCCAAAACAGAAATTTCTACTCAAGTCAATCCCAAATTATGAAATAGAATTTGAGAGATAAAAAATAATAATTGCTACTTTAAGCCAGTACATTTTAGGATGATTTTTTATGCAACAATATGCAACTAACACACATTTTATTGGATTGAAAGATTAACTGCCACATAAAATATACATTATAACTAAAATTAATAACTTAAGTAGATGTCCAACAATGCCCAATTTTGAAAATTTTTATGATATAAAAATTCTATAAAACATTCAGTTCATGAGAATAACAAATAATATGTTAGAAATAAGAGTAGATGTGCTTTTTCAGTTATTAAAATAACCTATAATGATAATATAATCAAAATATAAATAGACAAATAGATTGACTATGTGCAGAGCCAAGGAGTTTAAAGTGAGTAAAAAATTTAATATATGATAAAGACAGTCATTACATTGAGTGGATAATAATAATTAAAATGTTGCTTGTATAAGTAGATATCTATTTGAAATAAATTAAAACTAGGCTCATCTTCATTCTAATTAAAGTCTTAAATGTAAAAATAAATAAAACTTCACAAATAAATATATATTTGAATAAATCATTGTAAGATAGAATATCCAAAATATATAAAAGAAAGACATTTGCTATATAAACATAAAACTATAAAAGATAAATTATCATAAATAAAGCAAAAACTAGAAAGATATTTGCAAAGCATATGTAAGGTAATAATATCTGAAATATACCAAAGCACTTTGAAACTGATAAAATTATTACAAATATGGTTAAATGATGTGAAAAAGCAACTCAAAAAGAGCAAATCTAAATAACCAATAAACAATGAGAAATATACTCAACTTGTATTCTGGCAAATGAAAATTAATTTTTTACTTAATTTTAGGTGCTTTGGAATTAATTCAATACCAAGTGAAAAGAAATGCAAGTAATTACTCCCATGAAATTTATATTTTAGGGGGGTATGAAGGATACAATATACAAACAAAATGTGTGACCTGAAATAAGTGGTACAAAGTTTAAAAATCAGGAAAATGGTATAGAGTATAATGATTAGAGACTTTGGCTATTATAGGTATATTAGCCTGGAAAGGCTGCTCTAATAAAGTGAATTTTTATCAGGGATCTTAATGTGCAAGCCAGCACAAAGCTAGAAGCTATCTCATTACAATCATTACATTGACAAATATGAAAAAGTAACTGGGAATATTTGGTGCTAGTGAATATTCAAACAAATATATCCTATTATACATTGCTGGTGGGAATGTAACCTATTTCAATCTATGTGAAAGCCTGATAATACCTATTAAATTGTATGTGTGCATCAACTCAATTGTCTCACTCCAGGAAATATATCCCACAGAAATAAAAAAGTCCAGCATGTTAAAGCCCTATGTGCAAAGGTGTTTAATAAAATATTGCTTATAGTAGTAATGTGGTTTATTTTGTATAGTTTACCATGTTCTATATAAAGTCTTAAGTATATAGGTAAAAAGAAAGCCTCAAAAATTCTAAAAGAATGTAGACATATATTTGGACAGATGTTTCAATTAAAATGAAAAATTCCGAATATATTTTAAGAAGATGGATGTAAAAATACATGAAAATTAAAATTGATACTGCAAAGTAATCATAAGGAAATTAATCCCTGGCTGGTGTAGTTCAGTAGATTGAGCGCAGGCCTGTAAACCAAAGGATGAGGGTTCCATTTCCAGTCAGGGCACATGCCTGGGTTGCAGGCCAGTTCCCAGCAGGGAATGCACTAGAGGCAACCATACATTGATATTTCTCTCCCTCTCTCCATCCCTTCCCCTCTAAAGATAAATAAATAAAATCTTTTAAAAAAGAAAGAAATTAAGCAGTTGAATAAATTGTGGTACATCATTACTGTGGAAGCGCCTAAATTTATTACAAATCAGTTACACCCTGGCCATTGTGGCTGTTTGGTTGCAGCATCATCTGGTAAACCAAAGGGTTGTGGGTTGAATTGCTGGTCAGGGCACATGCATAGGGTGCAGGTTATGTCCTCGGTAGGGGTGTATATGAGAGGCAACTGATGGATGTTTTTCTCTGACATCAATATTTCTCTCCCTCCTTCCCTTCTGCTCTCTCTAAAACCAATAAGCACATCCTCTGGTAAGATTATGGTAAAAATAAAAAAAAAGAAGTGTTACATTTTCTAGTGTAACCACAAATGAGAAAAATAAGAATCAGAAAGGTATGAAAAAATATAATTCTATTTAAATGATACAAAAAAAGGAAATCCACAGTCCATGCATTAGCAGAAACTCATTTGCCACTCCTGATATTCCTGTAATGCTGAGGGACATCAAATTATAATTCCCAGGCAGGTGAAGTGATATCAATAGATACTCTGGGGGGAAATAAGCACGTTTGACTCATATCTACCATTTTGGTTTTTGGAGTTTAAAGATCCTCAGGGAAAAGTTGTTCTGTTCTGAAACTTCATGGGCACCCTTAGGTCCTGGGAAGGTTCATTGCTAACATACCCACCACTTTCCTCGTGGAGTGTGCTGGCCTACAGGGAATGCTAATTCTCCAACTCTGCTTCTCTCTGCCCTAAATCTTATAGACTAGGCTTTGGCCTTCCCACACAGAACAGAAAGTAGGAATGCTGTCACAACTTAGCAGTACCTGAATCAGCTTTCACATCTTCCAATGTAGCCTTGCATAAAAATGACATTGTTGGCATCCATTTTCTATTTCTTTGCTCAGTTTGTTGAGATCATAACCAATGAAAAGAAGTGTTATTTTTCAAGTTTCATCAAAGATAGAAGGATCATATACAAATACTTATATATGATTACATGGTCATTTATAAAGAGTTGAAAGTGTTGGAGAGGATGCGGAGGAAAGGGAACACTAGTACACTGTTGGTGGGAATGCAGACTGGTACAGCCACTGTGGAAAACAGTATGGAATTTCCTCAGAAAACTAAAAATGGAACTGTCTTTCGACCCAGCAATTACACTGCTGGTATTATACCCTCAGAATCCTGAACCACCAATTCAAAAGAACCTATGCACCCCAATGTTCATAGCAGCACAACTTACAATACCCAAGTTCTGGAAGCAACCTAAGTGCCCATCTGTAAATGAGTGAATCAGAAAACTATGGTACATTTACACAATGGAATTCTACACAGCAGGAAGAAAGGAGCTCCTACCCTTTGCAACAGCATGGATGGAACTGGAGAGCATTATGCTAAGTGAAATAAGCCAGATGGTGAGGGACAAATACCATATGGTCTCACCTTTAACTGGAACATAATCAACAAAAGAAAAAAGTGAACAAAATATAACCAGAGACATTGAAATTAAGAACAATTTAACAATATCCAGAGGGGAGAGGGGAAGGAATAGTGGGGAGAAGGGTTTTCAGGAACTACTATAAAGGACCCATGGACAAAACCAAGGGGGAGGGTGAAAACAAGGGAGGGAGGTGGGTTTGGCTGTGGGGGAAAGGGTGTGGGGGGGAGAAAAATGCAGAAAAATGTAATTGAACAACAATAAAGTAATTTAAAAAATAAAAATAAAGATGAACAGTCAAAAATAATAAATAAATAAAGGGATGAAGAATGAACACCAAGTTATTGATATTCACTGAAAGTTTGGAAAGGGAAGAGATGAGGGTGAAGAAACTGAGAGGAGGAAAAAGCTAAAAAAATGCTATAATTTTAAATGATATTTTTATTGAAGTGTTTGCTGTGTTCCCATTTTTATGAAATGTTAACAATTGTATATCTATAAAAGAGATGCTTGAAAATTATCATCATGACACCTATGGTAGTATTTTAAGTAATCTTTGCTATTTCCCATCTACTTCTGATTGTTCATTTGTTTACAATTCACATACATTTTTTATATGTAGTCAGAAAATTTATTTCTTATATACATGTATATTCCCCACCTTGCGTGTTTGCAGGCTGAGGGAAAGGCCTGCCCTAACCAGAAGGGAGGTGGGAGGGGATAATGATGGGAAAAGGTGGAAGGGTTTTCAGGAACAACTTATAAAGGACACATGGACAAAACCAAGGGGAGTGGGGTCAGGGGGGGAGGTGTGGATGGCTGGCGTGGTGGGAGTGGTGGGGGGTAAATGCAGACAACTGTACTTGAACAACAATTTAAAAAGTTCAGGGTACAGAGGACCAGAGGAAAAGAACCAGCACTCCCATGGGAAGGCTCATTCAAAGAGGAAAGAGATGTGGTGGGATGACACATTTAGACATTTTATAGCATGCAAATAAACACTTAAGTGTGAATTTAAGGTTGGGAAGGAGATTATCTTATTCAAACATTTATTCTTAATTGTTTCATTTGGATTTATTGAATAACCACTTTAGTTAAGTTAGATTAGACAAGGGGACAAACATCTGGAATGGAAAAGTGGAGAAAAGATAAATGGTGTGTATGATACACATTGTAGTTTTGGGGTTTGTACTGCACGTCCTGTGCAGAAGCATTTCAAATGTGTTGGGCCAACAGTGAAAATACTGATTCTGTTGGCAGGAGGATGAATGTTGCAATGCCAATAATGGGACAGAGTATGGCAGGAAGTAGGGCAGCCTTGCGAAGGCAAAGCAGAAGAGCAGGACTTCCCTGATAAGCTTTTGGAATACTGTCCCAAGGGCCACAACACATGTCTAGTTGACTGTAAGCTTGGCTCTTAAATATAAAGGGTTAAATGAGAATATTAACCCGAGTAATATAGGGAGAAGAGACTGTTTCTCTTACTTTCAACCAAACTTTCTTCTTACTAGATGCCTATCTCTACTTCAGTGGAAGGAAATTCACCAATCTGATGAAAGAGAGCCCAGGATATTTGTCAAACTTGATATTACAAGGGTTACTGTGCTTAAAGGTCAACCCAGAACTCCTTCGTTCTCTCTACTGATTTGACCCAAGATAGACATCCTTGTGAAATGGGTCTAGCCAGGTAGCTCGTTTCTTACCTCCAACAAGCATTCTACTGGGTAGAAAGTCAGACCAAATTCTCTCCGTAGAAACAACCATTACTCTCCTTTATCAACATTCATAGGCAAATCTGAGAGCAGATCCCAAGTTTAATTAGAAATATGGAGAACAGTTGACCTTGCTTGGGTCTATAGTCTATGCTATATATGACTGTGCAACTATAGATAAAGTGTAACATTGATTCTCATTTCTCTATTGTATTTAATTTCCTTAGAAATTCAGAAGAGATATAAGGATTAAAAGGGTAAAATTTTGCTATTTTGGGGTCACAAATTATAATACTGTCAAAATACTTTTGAAATATTACCGCTAAATTCTAACAGTACAGAAGGATTATTGAAATTGAGATGGTAAATTTAAATTCTTTCACTCATGTTTAAAGCATCAATTTCAATATATCAAGGTAATAATACTAAAATTAGGATAGATGCCAGCTGACTTGAGAAGTGCCTGAAGATTTTAGTCGAATCTATAATAGAATTGAGTCAGATGTTTGCCAATTTAATCAGTACAATATTGAATGAATAGAAATATGGTACCTTAGAAATACAGTAAATGTCTTCACTGTTATATTTAAAAACCTATATTTAGTTTTTATTTTAAATTTTAAACATATTGTCCACTAATAGAAATATATGAAAAAAACTTATTTAGATTATAACAGTTTAGAGATCAATTCATGAGTATATATTGAGGGAATTAGGATTATTTATCCCAAAGAATAAAGAGATATGGAAACATCAAGGCAAAAATTTGAGTGGAAGCCACTTAAACATGACTTACTTAGTGTAACTCTCAAAGATCAATGAGTAGCATTTTAATCAAGCATAATTTTCTTAACATAATATACTGTCTAATAATTAGATATATGAAAATTAGAATGAGCAATTGCAAATTAGGATTTCTCTGAATCTCTCTTCTATATTAGCTGTCAGGAGAATAAAAGTATGCTTATATCTACCACATAATTTTATTATATATTTCAATGATATAAGAATGTATAGAATATTGTTTACAAATAATCACAAATAGATCATTAGTTTGGCAAATTGTACACAGTCAATTGATTTTCGTATTATACTATTTTTATCTATTAAACATTTGTATCCATAGTCAACTAGTAATTGCAATTGTTGAATAGATGTAGTTCTAACTACATATATTTCATTTATGTTAATAAATAATAAAAAAGAGAAATGATAAAGCCATATTCAATGAGATGTATTCATTACTTCAGAACTTCACTCAGTCATCAAGGATGCAAATGGTTACTTAGCTGAATTCAATCATAGTTTTAAAATACTAGAAAAATTTTTCCTCAATTTTGTTGTTCTATTCACAAAGTAACAGACCTGTTATACCTTAATTTCAGTACTAACATTTTTTCATTAATTTTTCAAATTGTCACAATGCTCAAAACAATAAACCAAGCCCTGAAATGTAGTGTTTACCTATTGCCAAAGTGTAAATACTCCTGCCATAGCCAACTTCAAGCCACAGCATAAAGTCATTGAACATGAAAGAAACAGTGTGTAGTATCATTACATTTTATTATTTTTATTTTATTTTTCCATTATAGTTAACATTCAATATTTTTATATTAGTTTCAGGTGTACAGCATAATAGAAAATTATAAAGTGGTTTCTCTGATAATTTTAGTACCCACCTCACACCATCATGGTTATTACAATGCTATATAATAGAGACTCTAGGATGGTGACAAGATAGGTGGGAGAAAATTCCACTTCCCCCTGCACACCAGTGAAACACCTAGCTGTTCTACTGAGGAACCGAGTGAACAGCCAACAGTACCCCAGCATATATGAAGATTGGAGACCAAAAATTGTAGAGGACATTGAAAAATCAGACAGTAAGAAGAGTGGTTCAGGACAAGGTCCCCGGGACCAGCGTAGGGACCAGGGTGGCTGCAGCCCTGCTGGCTCTGCTATAGGACTCTTGGGAGAGAGCTGGGTCAACCCCTCCCTTCTCTGCTAAATAAGGTTTGAGCAACACCAGGAGAGACCTGGTTGCTTGAAGCCACAGAGAGGGGGATAAGGACAAAGTGGCAAACACACAAGGGCTGTGAGCACCCACAGAGACTGTGGACTCAGGCTGGGGAGAGTTGAGAGTTAGGCCATGAGGAGTCTTGACCCGGATAGCCCTCCCTCTAGTTGGAGAAGTGGGTCATGTGAGAGGACAGGCCCTTTCTTGTATGGAGTAGCTTGAACAAGAGGAATTTCTCAAAAAGAAAAAAAGAGACACTTGGTGGTTGTTTGAGGAATTCTCCTGCAGCAGCAACTCTGGCCCCTTCCCCACCCAGGCACAGGGTGCTCCCATGGTGGTGTGGAATGCCCTGAGCCCAAACTTGAAGCCTGAGGAGAGTGTGCAACATGGAGGGCCCTGAGCCCACACCCAAAGCCCCTGGGAGAGTGTGCGCCTGAATCTTCAGGACCTCAGGCTTCTGGGGAACTGGCCTGGAAGCTGGATGAGTGAGAGTGAGAAAGGGAGAAAAGTGAAACCAATCCTCCCTTAGGCTGTTGCAGACAGAAAGACCATCAAAACGGGCTTGACCAGTTTGAAGCCAGCAGGAGGCTTTTTTTAAAAAGTAATTCCTTATTTTTTTAAATTGTTTTTCTTTTAACTCCTTCTTCCTCTCTCTCTTCTTCCTTGTTTTATTCCTTCTTCCTTTCTTTCCAATTCTATCTCTTCTTCCTTCCTTCTTTTTTTTTAATTCACACAGTGAGACAATAAAACATGAAATTGTGAAAAGACCAGAGTAGAAGGGACATCCCAACAGCTGAGGCACTGAGACAAATTTCACTTTGCTATTTCAGAGAAATTGAAAGTTATTGTATATTTGTATTATTGTTTTTTCATTATTCTTACATCTTTCATTTTATTAGTATTTTTGTATTTCTCTTCTTTCTGTTTAGTCTTCTTTGCTTGGCTGGTTAAACTGCATTGTTTGAATGGTTTCCCTTGTTCTCTCTTTCATAGTGTATTGTTAACTTACTGACTTTCACTTTATTTGTGTGCTAATGGGCATACTACTCTAGGTCCTACACTTGCTATTCTGGTTATCCATATCACGTACATTTTGTCATATGATTGTTGCTCCATTATTACTGTAAATAATAGCTGTTCCATACAATTGTAAATATACACAGCACCACTCCTAGATCTTGGCCCACTTCACTGTTTCCTGAACTTTATTACCATTGTAGTTAACTTTATTCTCTCACACACTACACCTATTTTTTATGCTTTACTCTCACTTTACTCATAATATGACCTCCCACAAGGGCATTGATTTCTACATCCAATTCACAATCCTCCCCCCAAATAAGAGTCTTATCTTCTCTCCAACCTTTCTAAAAAGTGGCAAGTTGGGTAAAATATCACAGTTAACACTATACATATACAAAAGATCGCCTATCTCTTCTCTACAGGCTGATGCTTTAAATATCATAGAATACACTCCTGCTGTCTTAAACCATTTATCCTTTCATCTGCAAATGATTACTAAAAATAAGTAGGTAGAAGCTGTGCACACTAGGATACATGCTGGAAGAGGAACCCTGCCAACAAAGGAACGGCCAACAGATAACAACAGAAGAAGGCGAAGGAGGGAGCGAAAGCCACACTAAATCAAACCAGGACCTATCTGGACATACAACTCAATAGTAGAGAAATTACCCAGCACAAACAAGTGAACAAGAGCAAGAGAGAATTTTCAAAACCTTGTACACATAGAAGAGCCAGCTTCAACACAACCTGCCCACACTTGCACAACAGAATACAAGAGGTGGTAGAGAGAGTACCCCTCAGTTAACCAGCTGGTGGGAATGATCCACCAAAGAAAGACCAAACAACAATCAAAATCCAAAGACATACACAGAGCCAACATAAATGACAGCCCAAGACCAGTGAGCTCAGGAGATCAAGGAGACTATGCCACTGAATCTCACAGGTATTCTACTACAGAAGTTCACACCATAAACCCAGGAAACCAGAACAGATGATTTTAAGAAGCTGAACCTAACAAGAAGATTCTCACAAAAAAATGGGAACACACACACACACACAAAAACAATCCCCAAGTGAAAGGAAAGGAGGAAGTCTCAGAAAGAATGTTAAATAAAATAGAGGCAAGTCAACTATCAAATATTAAATTCAAAGCAATGGTTACAAGGAATTTCAATGAGCTCACAGAGAATTACCAAAAACTCCAGGGAAACTACAATGAACTAACTGCAAACTATATCAACATGAAAAAGGAAATAGGAACTATCAACAAGGGACAAGAAGAAATGAAGAATACAATTTCTGAACTGAAGAGCACAGTAGAAGGAATCAAAAGCAGACTCAATGAAGCAGAGGATCAGAGCAGTGTGCTGGAGTACAAGGTAAAGAAAACACGCAGAATGAGCAAGAAAAGGAAAAGAGGCACAGAAAGAATAAAGTGGCACTAAGGAAAATGCAGGACAACATGAAACATAATATCCATATAATAGGGATACCAGAAGGAGAAGAAGAAGAGCAAGGGATAGAAAACCTGTTTGAAAAAAATGATGGAAAACTTCCCTAATTTGATGAGAGAAAAACTCACACAAATCCAGGAACACACAGAGTCCCACTCAAGAGGAAACCAAAGAGGCCCACATCATGGGACATCATAATTAAATTGGCAAAATTCCAAGACAAAGAGAGAATCTTAAAGGCAGCAAGAAAAAAAAACAGGAAGTAACATACAAGGGAGCTCCAATAAGACTAGCAACTGACTTCTCAAAATAAACTCTAGGAGCCAGAAGTGAAAGGCAAGAAATATTATAAGTAATGAAAACCAGACACCTACAACCAAGACTACTTTATCCAGCAAGGCTCTCAATTAAAATGGAAGGTCAAATAAGGAGATTCCAAGAGAAAAGAAGCATGAAAGAATATAACTCCTCCAAAACATCTTTGCAGGAGATGTTAAAGGGTTTGCTTTAAGAACAGGAAGAAAAACAGTGACATGGAGAGAAACACAGGTACAAAAAAAGTGGCAATGAACAAGTACCTATCACTAATAACCTTAAACATAAATGGATTAAATACCCAATCAAAAGACACAGAAAGACACAGAATGGAATGGATAAGAAAACAAGACCCACATATATGCTGCTTTCAGGACACACACCTCAAATAAAATACCTACAAAAAGTAAAAGTGAAGGGCTACAAACAAATGTTCCAAGCAATACCCATATACATAAAGAAAATCTTGGAAGACTTCGAGAAAAATATAGACAGCAACACAATTATACTAGAGGATTTTAATACCCCACTGTCAAAAATGTACAAATCTTCCACACAAAATATCAACAAAGATATTGTGGGAATTAATAATGCCCTATAGGAAATGGACTTAACTGATATACAGAGAGCCCTTCATCCCAAAGAAACTAAATACACATTGTTTTCAAATGCACATGGAACATTTTCAAAGATAGACAACATGATAGGTCACAAAACAAGCCTCAATGAATTAAAAACAAATATACAAAGAATTTTCTCTGACCACAAGGGACTGAAACTAGAAACAAACCTCAAGGAAAAAAACACCAAAACACTCAGAATAATGGAGCTTGA